>WHPZ01589449.1:1777-16294 GCA_016617965.1 Macrosiphum rosae | reverse complement strand
AATGTTACACTGTACACAGGAGGCATTTATAGACAAAATATGTTGTCGCTTCAATTTATTTCAAAACGCTATCTCAATATTACTCCATGGACTTGATGGTAACATGACCATATAGTCACATAGGTATACACCTATACCGCCTTTCGATTAGTGAATATTCATAGAGCAAGCCTACACGAGTGGGAAAAGATAAGTAATAATAACTTGATTGTTAACTTATTCAATTAAAAAGGTACCTACTAAAGACTAACGAGATCTAATATGCCCAGTGACTACCGTAGTGCGGACAAAATTCTAAATGATTTTTCGGTGTTGGGCGATGGCTGAACGTTACGCGAAATAAGTCAGAAAATATCTGAGAAAAAATTGGTCATTAAATAGATAGGTAAGTAACAACTATTATGTCTAATAAGTATCCATAGGCAGTAAAAAAAATATACCCATGTTAAATCAAAACAATAATTATAGCTGTTAAAAATATTTATTATTTACAAATAATTCATAATAGGTATAATACATTAATATGAAATATATTTAGTATTTACCTATTTATAAATATTGTGCCTTGATTCCGTAGTTGTAAAATTAAAAAAAAAATAAACATGTTGCTTATTGTAACCTGTTTTGACGTTATATTGAAATAATTTTAGCTGCTAGTGTTTGTACAATATTGTTAAACATAATAATTTACACTTTGCATAGAACATTTTATACTTTTGTCTCCTTAAACTGTATTTTATTAACTACTAAATAATAAAAACAGATTTATGTAAAGTTTAGTATTACAATATATTTTAATCTATATTACATATTTAAAATACTTATGATAGGTACACGGTAACATTCACTGAATTTGAATAAGTAGGTAATATTTAAAAATTGAAAACTACAATATGTACACTATATACTTTAATAATATTTTGGTGATAAATCAACCGATTATACGTACCTTACTTATTTAAATACATTAATTATTGTGCTGCTTATATAACATATGTATGAGAATACATGTTGAGAACAATAATTATCATCACTTAAATAATATATGTATACACTGTTTAC
The DNA here is from genome assembly GCA_016617965.1 of Macrosiphum rosae. NCBI lineage: Eukaryota > Metazoa > Arthropoda > Insecta > Hemiptera > Aphididae > Macrosiphum > Macrosiphum rosae. The sequence continues at coordinate 15,232 of WHPZ01589449.1, read as the reverse complement.
AAGTTAAAATTGTGTTTTGAAAACACTGAAACGAGTTCCATATGAAAAATTATGTTCATTTTTAAATGTCCTTGATTTCATATAAAATTAATTGGAGTAATTAATGAGCGTATCGTGTGAGCACGCCGGTCCTTTAGACGGCCAGTTACAAGCACTTAGATTTTCGTCAAAAGCGAGGTGAATTGGACATTTAAACTCACTAAGTTCATACTTTTGGGTCCACTTGTCCCAATTACACGAATAGAATTTATTACATTGTTTCGGATCTCTAAATAATCCTGCACGGGTACATAACTTTTTATTTGATGGTTTTTTTACTTCGTCCAATACTACTTTGGTCTTTGTTTCTACTTCCTTTACAATCGATTTTTTTTCATCGTCATCGTCTTCGTCGTGTTCGATTACTGTCCTGGTTGTGGTTGATACAATTGTTGGCTTCTTCTTTTTCGCACAGTCACATTGAGCACCCAATTTACTTACAATTAGAGGACTATTGTCACCGACTACGTGAACTTTTCCGTTTTCTTCGCTCTTCAAGTTCTGTCTTATTCCAGCTGTATAGTAACGTTCAAACTCTGCATTCAGTTCTGGACTAACTTGTTCCACAACTATTGGATGGCTCATAGGGTACGCTGGATAAGCTGCATGTAAATGATGTCCACCGTCTTTCTCATATTCTCTGGGCAATGTGTAATTATTCGTGTAGAGTGAATTTCCCATCGGAGCAGCATAATATCTAGGTAATGGTGAACGATACGCTGAATCTAAAGATGAGTGAATATTATGATAATAATTTATTAAGTCAGAAGCCGTGCTAGAATAGCCAATCAATGGTTCTGGTCTTTGTGTGTATGTTACAGGAGGTCTTACACTAAAGACGGATTCAAGCGATGGAATGTATGGTACTTTAGGGGATGATATTTTTATTGAAGCTTCAGGTTTACACGTAGTTGATTGAATAGGAAGTGCTGAATATGACTCATGATCAAATGTCTTAGGTTCTTCAGTTGAAGATAAATAAACTGAAGTGGGTAGTGGCCGAGATGAATAGTCATTTGAACTGTATGGTACGGCATAAGGTTTTTGAGTAGTGCTCGAGTATATTGGTTTTGGTGTAGAATTCTCAATAGATTCAGATAATTTTGATATGTATTCGTCAATATTGAAAGAATCGTTTGGAATATAATCTCCAACTTGTTGTGATGGATAGTTGGAGTATACTGGTTTAGGCGTATTAGTTGAATATGTAATTGGAATTGGAGTTTTTGACAGTTTGGAAATGAGTTCTTCGACAAAAACAGAATCATCATTAGTAACTGTAGACGATGGAGTGTAATAGTCAACAGTTGGCTTGAATGTAGGTGTGTATGAACTTGGGGTAACTGAAGGACTGTACACTAGAGGAGCATAGGTTGAAGAAATGGGTGAATTATAATCTACGGATTTTTCAGTAGTTACGGGGTATGATAACGAAGATCCATAACTCTCAGAGTATTCTTTCGCTTTTGGTGACGTTGAATATGATGGGAAATTAGATGTATCTTTAAATGTATTTGATATTGGCGACGGTGAGGTATAGTAAAATACAGATGGTTTTGGAGTGGTGGATGAATATGTAGATAAAGTTTGTGCAAAGCTATTATCATAGCTATTTCCATGAACAGACGGTGTATAGTCAACCACAGAAGAAGTAGTAGATGGATATTGGTGACTGGAAAGCCTTGATAGATAATCATCAAAATTAAATTGAGCCTTGAACTGTTCTTTATGTAAGCTGGTGTCATGCAATGTTGGTTTTTGTGTAGAAGAGGAAATATGGTAATCGTTAAAGTCAATACTTGGAGATGAAGATAAATAAGGCAAACCAGTAGTAGAATATTGTAATTTTGATTCTTCATTTGATGTTGAATGAGAAATTTCATGTAAATAATCTTCAAATGGTTTAGAAGTAGGCTTCAGATAAATATTTGATTCTGAGTAATTTGGTATCTCAGATAATTTAGCGATGGGTTTAAGAGTTGTTGAATATGTTTCAAAGTTATATGAAGGCTGATAATGTTCATTAACTTTGTGGGAATCATATCCATTTGGTCCCCCCAAAATAGTATAAGAATTTTTGAATTCATTATTTTCATAAGGTATTGATGGGTTTGAGTAGACATGAGATGACGAATAACTTTCTGAGGAGAGTCTAGCACTGGGTATTTTATTTAAAGGTCCTTGAGTTGTAGAATATGTTTCAAAATCTTTTAGCGGTGGATATTGTACATCATTTTTATGAGAGTCGTAGTTTTTATTAACTGGTATACTTTCAAAATTATTTTGTTGGTGAAGAAGAGTTCCAGCATGATGTTGTGGTTCAATTTCAGAATCGTGTTGTTGATGATAAAGTATTCCTAAATGTCTATAATTATTCAAATCGAAGTTTGGTAATCTACTATAATGATTTGGTGTGACATAAGCATCTGATTTGATATATGGGAATTGTGGTTTGATCGTAGTAGAATAAGACTCTGAAGATCCATACACGAATTGGGGCTTGCTAGTGGTAGAATACGATTCTACAGATCCATACAAGAATTGGGGTTTGCTTGTGGTAGAATACGATTCTGAAGGTCCAAACGAGAATTGAGGTTGGCGTGTTGTAGAGTACGATTCTGAAGATCCGTAAAATAATTGAGGTTTGCTTGTAGTAGAATAAGATTCTGAAGGTTCATACAAGTATTGGGGCTTGCTAGTGGTAGAATACGATTCTACAGATCCATACAAGAATTGGGGTTTGCTTGTGGTAGAATACGATTCTGAAGGTCCAAACGAGAATTGAGGTTGGCGTGTTGTAGAGTACGATTCTGAAGATCCGTAAAATAATTGAGGTTTGCTTGTAGTAGAATAAGATTCTGAAGGTTCATACAAGTATTGGGGTTTGTTTGTGCTAGAGTAACCTTCATTTTGACTGTAAAATAATTGCGGTTTACTTGTAGTGGCATACGATTCCGTAGATTCATATGAGAATTCAGGACTTTTTGTCGAAGCGGAAGTCCCTGTCAATCCATATAAAGACTGATGTTGATTATGGTCAACATAGGTTTCTGGTGAACCATATGAAATTTGAGGACTACCACTTGGTGATGCATACGATTGAGCTGAACTGTATAAGAACTGAGGTGCATTTGGTGTAACATAATTTTCTGTAGATCCATATGATAAATAAGGCTTAGTAGTTGTAGAATATGGGAAATCGAATTTACTCGGAGCAATATAAGAATCACTGTGATCAAACGAAAATTGAGGTTGATCTTGATTATATTTTCCGTAATAAGGAATAGATGGCTCTTTTTCGTAGTATGTATTGAATTGGTTTGTTTGGTAAGATTGTTCTCCGTAGTTATGATATGATTTTCCGGAGGTTCCTAAAATAAAATAATACATTAGAGACTAGTACAGAATAATAATAATAATTATAATACAAATAAAGAATAAAATATTATTTTGATGTACCACAAGATCCCACTTTCCATTGCCAGTCACATTTTAATGTTTTTTCGTCAAACACTAATCCAAATGGACATCTGAATTCGTATGCTGTAAGTGGAGTATAACCATCTTTAACATGATCAAGACAAGCGAAAAACCACCGACAGTTTTCAGGATCAGCGTAGTAACCTTCAATAGGGGGGCAGACAAATTGATTCCTTGGAACTGGAGCTATTTCACTTGAACCTAAAAACAATATATAAAACAAATATTTTAGTTTTCGTATATTATAATATATTAAATTATGAAAAAATATAGGAAAACTATCCAACTTTAAAAAATATTATTGAATTGTGTAAAACTATTGACTGTTTACCTTGACACGCTCCTGTATTTGATAAAGATCCTGGCCATACGCATACCTCAACTTTTTCATCAAATGCCAAACCATCAGGACAATCATATTCGTAGACCGTAAAATAGTTTGATTTTTGATCGAATTTTACACAACGATAGAATCTATTACAACCACTGGGATGCCTAAAGTACCCTTGTCTTGAACATTCAAATTCGGTTTTTGTATCTTTTCGAATTGCGTGAACTTCGCCGTCCCTGGTAACCACCCTTTCGATGTAATATGGTGAATAACTAATTTCATCTAATATAAAATTCATTAGTAAAATAATTATGCAAATTATACACATCAATAGTTTATTATAGTACTGTTAAAATAGAATCCTTGATCAGCCGGCCGTTGTAATTGTTCTTGTAAACTTAATAATTGAGCTGATCTAGATTTTCTTGCAGTTTCAGTAAACGTTTTTGTAAGCTCTTTTAAAGGTTCTACTCCAGTTTGGTTTAAGCATGTCAGTTTCCAATCCAACGCTTCGACGTCAGTAATAACTGCTCCAGCTAAATCTCGTAACAATATGTATTTTCCCTACAGAAAAATGTTTTAATTTTAATTCATTACTATTTATAAAATTAAAAATAATTATACATACTTTAATTGAAACGCTGACACTATCATCAAATGACATCCATGTTTTATTCATGAATGCATATGGTGCTGTTAAATCTACATCTCTTTCGATGGTCCAATTACCTTCTTTCATTTCTTCACACATCTAAAACATTGTCAAATATTTACGTTATGCCGAGTTGATTGTAAAAATACAATTATTGCATTTTTCATGTTATAATATATTTCTGAAAAGATTTTAACTTTTAACTTTCTTTTTATAGCTTATCATACTAACAACACCAATTAATCAAACAACATAGTTCATTTATAAATATGTAAATATGTGTAAACAATCATTGTAACAAAGCTTGGATTAAATGTAACTCGTATATATATATTTCTTTTATTTAATTTTTTTTTAATATATGTGTACACTACACACACTTATATCTGTTTAACTATTTTATATTTTAAGAGTTACAATAAAACAACAACAAAATGAATTAAATAACACTTAAGTAAAAGATAAATATAATATTGTGATTAAATTAGGTATTCTTTGACTTTTAAATGACTAATATAATTAATATTTACACCCAAAGCTAATGGAATTTTTATAAAAAAATATAGTGTTACAATTACCCTGCGTAACAACCAACTCAATCACCCTTAATTATTGTATTTTTAATTTACTTTTTGGCGTGTAATTGTCGTTGGTAATCCAGTTACTGGTGACCGAGGAGTGTTTTGGGTGGGATCCTTGAGCTCAAATTGACTTGCAGTAGAAGGCAATGATAAAAGTATAGATGAATGGTCAACACCAAGTCCAATTACAAGATCAATTAAGGAATCCTGAAATGATTAAAAACTTACAAATTAATAATTGTATGCATTTATCAACTTTACATTTTTCTTACAGCATTGAGTAAATCGTCGGCTCCCATAAGGCGACTGGGGTGGTAGGAATAACCTTGTTCAGAATTGTCAACAAGATTATGTGTTGCAATTATAAAGAAATTCACATACCTAAAATTTTAAATCACGTCATGGTATTTCATTTGTAGTTTGTTTAGATTATTGTAAATTTTACTTGGAAAGTTTTTTGAGATCATAAAATTTCGTCAATATGGCAGCATTTGGAGGAAGCACCAATTGGATTTCTTTTGAATTTTTAAATATATTTAAAGAGTTATTTGCTGACTCTATTTTGAATTTATTTTCAATTTCTGACGATAGTACCTATGGAAATGATTACTATTAAACTGTTCATTGTTAATAAATGAGTGCACGCAGTTCAAAAGAATATAGTGTAAATTAAAAACAACAATTAATGTAAGTAATAAAAAAAAATAATTAAAATCTCATTTTTAAATTCCAATTGAAAATAATCAATAATAAACAATAACATTCATTTCGTTTCATGTTTATTTCTTATATCTAAATAATATTTTACTTAATAGGTATAAAAAGTATATTTTTAATGACAAATGTCAAATATTAACTTTCCCAATAAATTATTTATTTCTGCAAAAAAAAATTTGCACTGTCATATGAATACGATTTTTACATACATCGCATACACATGTAGTAAATTATAAAATACTGATTTTCCATTACATAAGTCAATAATATGTGTGCTCACGTTTCGGTTTTGGTTTCAGATTAGATTATTTATTATTATGAATGACCGGTTCCTATTGTGACCTTGAACTTACCTACATTGCGTAAAAATGACGAATATTTAATAACATATCATATCGTCGCTTGTGCGTGTGGGACTAGGTATAATTTTTCTTCTACCGTCAATAAACGGTCAAATTAACATGTCCATATTATTGGGTCGGACGTCAAGTTGTACCTATTACATCATCGTGGTGTGAAATTCAAGTTTAAGGCTACCATATCAGTTACCTATCTATCAATCTATCATGTGGAACTTGAGACGGACAGTCGTACTATAGTAATACTATTAAAAAAGGAAACCACCGTGTTTAGTCGGTATAATAATTATTATCGACCATGTAATAATCGCATCATAATAATAATAATAACAGTACGTACGCAGTTATGATTATATATTAATACACACTGTAGTATAGTTTTGCTGGAATGCCATCGGAACATTACCTATATAGTAGGGTGTGCCGTATTATGTTGACCAACTCACCTTGAAGAAATGCACAACGAGTGATTTATCTACGGACACGTCAGATTGCCTTAGATCCAATTGTACGCCATCGTAATGAGTCAACACACTGACGATTTCGCTGCAAATCTGGTTTGTCTTCTTTGCAACGTCTTCCGTGTACTTGGAAATAGCAGCCAACGACTTGAGATCGCCATTGGTTTGCTTGTACGATTTTATCGTCGGCGTAAAGTCTTATAGGTACACAAGACGGATGATGTAAAAACAAATGGTTCATGTGGATATCACATAATCGATAATTGAATTATTTATTATTATATTTACCCGAAGTTTCATCGTCTTTTTCCGATTCTAAGCTGACCGGGACTGCTATGTGTGTACACAGACAACTGTCAAAGTTAGGTATGTCTTTGGCAGTTCCAAACTCGCAAATAATTTGTTTCATAGGCGTATTCTCGCATTTTTGTATATTTTCTAGAATTACATATTTACATTTTTTTTTGATGATAAGAACGAATCAAATCAACTATTTTATATCAATGTAGGAGTGTATGTTATTGTTATACTATTTTAAGTAGGTATCTATATTAATTTATTTAAATCGTATAAATTAATAATATTACCTTATAGCCATTTAGGTGGTACCCCGAAAAAATAACCCCCAAAAAATAACACTGTGAAAAAATAACCCAAAGAGATTTTGTAAGATTATAAAAAGGTCGGCATGAGAACAATGATTAATATTTAATTATTATAATAGTGTATATTTCTATCATATTATATGATTATTGTTATTATCTTTTGAATCAATACTACCTTACTGTTGAATGTAAATATTATTGACGTATCAAAATAATATTTTTGACTGAAACAAAAATTGACTATTTTTTTTTAAAGCATACATGGACTATAATTAAAATCTCGTTGATATGTGTTAAGTAGGCACATATCATTTTTATTATAGGGTTATTTTTTCGGGGACTAAATTTCCGGGGTTATTTATTAGTCAAATCTTTTAGGTACCCACCTACCTAAGTTAATACGATTATAATTTATGACAATTAAACACTGTTCTAAATAAATCTATTATTTTGTTTTGAATTTAAAAAAATATTTAAATACTTAATATTTTATAATTATTAACTTAAATTGAAATAAATAATTACAATTATGAAGGAGTAACTACAGTAAACATAAATTGTTTTATAATTTTGTATTTTGATAAAACATTAAAACCTATATTCATAATTTCCTAATTTTGCCTCATCACAAATAATAATACAAAAGGAAAAAAAAGTAAAACGGAAGTTTATTTACCGGAATACGCAGAGTTGAAAATGAGGAACACGATTAGTACAACAGACAATCTTGGTCCTTCAGCCATCTAAAATTAAAATAACAATCTATATTGATATATGGCCAATATAACGACTCTATTATATGAGGCATTTTCGACAGTCCATCGGCTCAAGCCGACCTTCCGACTATTAGTCGATAATTCATAAATCGACCTTCTTGAAACACTCGAAACCTCCTGAGTATAGTCATTTATGTATATACTAAATACTAACGATAATAATAATGTAATGAGAACAATATTTCTGGGCATATGTATATCCCATATTATTATTATATTATATTATACGAACCGTTTTTTTAAAATTTTCTTTCACTTTTCGTTCACAATATTCTTTCATATGTTATGTCGAGTGATACAGGTACATTTTTTGCGTTGGCGCCCTTGGAAATAAAAAATAAAAGTTGTCATTAGTGCGTGCGTATACACGTGGGTAGGCTTATAGTATAAATGTAGAGCGATCTGCAGTAGAACGGCCCGAGGTGGTGTTCTCGATATACATAAATATAATATTTTTATTTTTCGAGAGAGGCTAAAAAATCCTTCGCAAACCGTATTACATAAGTATGTATGGACATCTCTCGGCGAATATAAAACCAGCAATCGGGTTTGACTGGTCCCGCGAAGAAACCTCACCCGATTGACGAACATAATAGCTTATTAATTTTGAAATAGTTTTCGCGCACGTATCGTCTCGACAATACTACTTTTTATGTCACAGGTCTGCAAGATGTCTATCTAGATATACATTATACATGTAGGATACATTTTTACGAGCGAGAAGATACTTACAGGTGTCTAATTAAGGAGTTTAATGCCTACATAATATAACGTATTAAACTTAAAGTAACTTTAGTTGTCAGCTTACCATTATTAAATTACCTGCTGCGACAATATCCTCATTTCGTGTTCTGTACAGGCAGGTCCACACACCTACGTATATTATGTATGTATCTAATCGTCTGTTGGTCATATCGTGTGTCGGTGTGTATCATATAATATTATGGTCATGACATTATATATATATATTTATATTACTATCTAGTATCTAAATGTAATATTATATTTCATACTATGTAACATATTCTCATAATATGTTATTGAATTATTATTATTACCACTTATTTTTTCGTTATTCCACCAGAATATAACATACGTATATTATACGTTGTGAGAACTATCTGATTCCCGAAATGTATATTGATCGGTATCTCTTCACAGAATCATAAATTCACGACCGTATAGTGAATAGGTACGTGAGTTAATAATAATGATTAAATAATTATATTATATTATTATGTTTCAATGGTTTATTTTTATTTTTAGTGTCAACTAAAGTTTCAACCTTAACAATTTATTCCGGAATAATATAATTATTCGAGTTTCATAATACTCCGAAAAATTATTTTAATCTTTTAAAAACTTACTAGTTCCAGGAGTTCCTTCTTTCAAACATTTTATATGACAAATTGCATTGCAATATTATAATTTATTGTATAAAAATTAATTCCAGTAATGTACCCACTATTCAGTTATTGCCTATTGGGAAAAGAGAGTACCAAAGACATTAAAAAAATACAACAGTATTGCACGTCATACATAATAAACTATTTTGTCATGAGAATTATTCACAAGCCAATTTTATACAGACTCTTATAAAAGCTAAACATTTTTAAGACACTTAAAACTGTATGGCGTAAAACAAAATTTGTATTCTATGTAGTATCTATTCTCCGAGGACCAAGACGATCTTACTATGAACAGAAAGTAAAATAAAATGGTAAAACTGAGAAGGAAATTCAAGAGATTTCAAGTGACGATTCTTAACGATGCGTAAACAGCTATATTGTATTGTTCTATAACATTTATACCATGTCATATGGAGTATGAACTAGTATATTACATCAATTAATGTCACTCACAAAGTCACAACTGGTATAAAATAAATCCATTTCCGAGATCGATGCACACGAAGTTTATCATTAAAATAAATCAATATTCACATGTCAATAAAGAAAGACAATCTAATAAATGTTTTTGTGAGTAGTAAGTTTAGTTTAGGTGAGACACCTGGAAAGTACACCAATTTTATTTGAGTGCAATTGTATGACCTACAGATATTTTGTGCTGTATTTACATTTTGAATCATATTTTGGTGGAAAATTATATATTGTCATGTAACGACTGTCTGAATGATTATTATGAAATGACGTCAGCAATAATAATAATATTATTAACAGAGAATTTGCATAAATGACTTGCATTTTAGTCACGTGCATAGTATTTTAGTTTATATTGACTAATCTGGCTGAAAAACATAAAGTAATGTTAAGTGGAGTATTGTGGAGACCTAAACGTTGAAGAATACAAAATGCACACATCATAATATTGTGAGTATCACACAATAATATAAAATATAGGTACTCTTGTTGTACCTCTTTAGTGAATAACAGTTCTGTCGGTGCTAATAGTAAGCATATAGGTACTCAACGCGTGAGGCGTGTTACGAAATACTAAAAATTAAATTTTATTAAATAGTATTAATATTTTTGCTTAACATAATCGAATGCAATTGTACACGTTTGTTCTAGGTATGCATAATATTATTTGTACAATGCAAAAAATCGTGATAAATGATGAATACAAATAACAGCAATAAAGTATCTCATTAACATTTTGTAATAGATATATATGTAGGCTACATGCAATATATGAAATGTGTGGACTGTAATTCATAAGTTATTAATAACATGAATCACATGTTTTATGCAACATTTAAAAATTGAATAAAATATGAAAATGTATCTATTATTTGAGCCATTTAAAAATTGATTTTTATTTTATAATGTTTTATAAACAATTATTCACTAAGCAATTTTTTCAGTTAATAATTGCATATGCATCTATATATTATTATATTTACACTCACAAATATGTCATGTCTTATATTATATGTGTAACTATTTTAAAAGTGTAATCATCTATAAACTTTAAGTTTAGGTAGATACATTAGAATAATAGTAGGTAATTAGTAAGACAGTAGGTATTCACTGTTTACTGTTTACCTACCTACCTACTCAGTATAGGTACTTTGAATTGAAGAGCAGAAGAATAACCAACAATAACAACAAAACTGTTCAGGAAAAGTGAAAAACTACCCGGTTGTAAAAGAGGTACCTACTAATAAAATAACTCAATTTTAACTGAACGATATTCAAAAATATAGCATTAGTTCATTCAGTATTACAGCACCGACGTCCTACACCATAGATAATAAATCCAATAACACTGCAGTTAAAACACGGACATGACCGTTTGATGTAGGTAGGTACTGACCTTTTCACTTTCAATTTAATGTATTCATTTAAAAATATAGATTTATAGATTGAATAAATTGAATAAATTACTGACTACGGTTATCTAATACCTTTTAAATACCATTGTGCAATTAATGTTTCAAGTTTGTCGTAACTATTTACTTCATACTATAGTAATAAATAGGTGAACTAATTTATAAAAAATCAAAGATAAATCAAGCTCGAACATGCAGCAAATACGCATTTCATTTTGAGTCATCCATCTTTGTGGCTGGACACAGATTACGTGCGTAAAATAATATTATTTCATTACTATTTCGCGATAAGGCATATTTTTTTCAAACGTTTCATTCTTATATATTTTATGTGACAACTGATAACTTTTTTATCATATCATTTTTACATACATACAAATAAGGATATATTTTTTGGTTTGGTAGGTTTAGCCGTATAGGTACTAAAAAACCATTTAAGAGTTAAAGACCTAGATTGGAATAATTTGTAATATTTAAAAACCGGATTATTAAATATACCTATATTACGTAAACTAATTTATATAAATAATAATATTACATTATTATTTAATTTGTTGGAATACTACGCATTTACTCGGAGCCACATATGTATACTATTTACCAATACTAACCAAAGTATCAGTTTTGATTAATAAAATATATTAATTTTATAGATAAAAAGATAAAAATATTAGATAAAAAATAAAAATGTATAAGAATATACTAAATTCAATACTTATATATCTATTATGTATTCAAAACTATTATTTATTAATATAACGGTACTTTTATATGCGATAAAAGTTCCATATTAATTTAAAACTATTAATACATTAGTAATGTTTATATAAATAGGAAACACAAAAAATATATGGATGTCCATAAAAATCATAAAAATGTATTTTCTTAAGTAAATATAGGTATAATATTCGTAATAAATATAATAATTTACTTTTACTTTTATTTAATTAGATACTTTTTAAGGTTATTAATTTTTAGTCCATTTAAGGTCTTGTAGAAATGTAGGTAAGTGTTTTAAATTAATATAATATTATTATTATTACATAGGTACCTACTATACCTATAGTCACACATGACTATTACCGAGAGTTAAAATGCTATCAATGTAATCGAGTTCTAGTTATACTAGTTATAGTAATTTTTAAGAACATTATGACCTTGAATAAAATGGACTACCTCATATAAAATAGTAAACCTAATTATATATATTAACAAGTAAAGGAGGTATATATTAGGTGTATACGATATATACATATATATTAATATTTAAAATTGTGTAAAATAAGTTTTAAATAAAGCTTGTTATTCTATAAATAAGTGTTAAATTAAATATAATAGTTTTGCATTAATTACAATATAAATATAATATATTATTAATTACTTATCTAAAAACTGCCAAATAATAAAAGATTAATAAGAAATGACTAATATTTTTTAATGAAACGTCAATATCTTTTAACCATTGTATATTTTCAATTTTGTATTTATCATTAACGCAATGATCATTATTTTCCCCTTTTTAAAACGAAGATATTTGAAATTATTATTATCTATTCTTTTCTACTAGGTATAACTGATAACATTAATAGCATAGTTTAGGTACTTATACTTATTACCAAACTAAACTAAATTAATAGTGTGCACAGAGTTAAATAAATTTTTTTTTTTAGATTTAAGATCATACAAATTCGACGTAGTATCTAGTTGTGGTCGTAAAATATTATACATTAAATATCATTATATTTATTCGTGATTTTAATTTTTAATTAAACATGTTTATACTAATTTCTATGTTCATTTAATGATTTAGTAGTTAATAAGTAAGTTATTTAAACTGTTTTTTTTAGTTAATTATTAACAAGGTTTCCTTTTAAGAATAGATTATAGAGATATTTTACGATAAAAATTATATTGAAAAATATAAATAAGTATCAAACGACAAACTAGTATAACGTCAAGACTAATAATATTTAATAATAATTTTTAGACTCTAAATAAATTATACTAAATGTCAAAAGTAGTAGATTCAATTAAATTCATGGTTTTCACATTTTTATCAAATTGCTAATAAAATAAAATAGGTACTGTCATTGTCATAGAAGATTAAGAAATTAGTATTTTAGAGGAAAATAAAAATAATATCGATGTTTTGTCTGTAGTAA
>WHPZ01589448.1:0-10937 GCA_016617965.1 Macrosiphum rosae | reverse complement strand
CCAATGCTCTCCAGACACCGTAACTGCCCGATTAGAAGTTCCACCCGAGACCGATGTTCGAACCGGCGCTTTAGTCCGCTCGGCCACTCCGTCCCCCAATATACCGCACAATAGTCAATATTATAAAAGTTTAATTTAAATAACACTCTTTTAAATTTCGTACTACATACTTCAATTTTCATACTATACAAGGTGTGTCGTACTACACACACATTTAGGGACTGCATTATAGCCTATCAATTAATCTATTAAGCATTTGTTTTGGTTCAATTTTCGAACAATTCGTCACATCACTAATGGCTTATATTATATTATATTTATATGTAATTTATACTTTAAATAAATAATTGTATTGAACTCTTTATTAGAATCTTTGATTAAAATATACAAATATTTTATATGACATTTATCTCAAAACACTTATTTAAGTTAATAATTTTTATTAATTTTAGGAGCCTAATTAAAAATAAGGATACACCCAAAGAAGAAGATAATAATGCATTCGAACCAGATAAGACTTGTAAAACCAATACAACATCTAAAGATGATAAAAAGTTAAAAGTCGTTAAAACATCAGAAAACAGTAATACATCTATAGATGACGAGCCTGCTAAAAAAAAACAGAAGTTAGATACAAATGGAATAGATGTTTTGAAATTGGTATTATCTAGAGAGGGTGAAACAGTAAATGGAATTAAACACCCTATAAATGTCAACAAATATATATTTGAGGTAATTTAACTGAAATTGAAAATTTATATAAAAAGTATCAATATTTATAGTAGAAAATAACAAATAGTGATGGTCCTAAATGACTAAAAACCAAATAATTCATGATTAAATGGTAAACTTACAAACCAAATTATTTAAATTTATAACTAAAGGATGACTTGGGCTACCAACTATCTAATGATTCGGTTGACTATTTTTTTTAAATAATTTGAAAAATGAAAATAAGCTTTATACTTTCATTATAACAGCTATAACTTCTTTTTTTCTGTAAATGATTTAATCAAAATTCAAATGAAGAGTTATTGAGTTATTTAATTTTGTGTACCTAGAATATCAGGTCCATAATATTGGTTTGCAAGGTTTGAGGCTATAGCCTATAATGATATAAAAAGTAGGTAGGTATAGTAATTAATATTAATTTATTAATAAATTACTATCATTTGATTATTTGTAAAAACTGTATATGTATAATCAGTTTTACATTATATATCTACATTACATACATTTTATACTTTTGTAAAACCATATATTTGTGGAATATTATTCTTAATATATACATTTTAATTACTCAGAAACTACTAATTTGAATTTTTATTGAGAGCGGCATATAAGTTTATAAAAATCATAGAAATTTTAATATTTTAAATATGATTATGTTGTTATTTTTTTTTTAGTGCAAAAGATTGTAATAATTCTGCAACAAATATGTGACAACAACGGTGAAATACTGTTCCCGTAACTCCCAAGTAATAATATATTTTGAATATATTTGTTAAATAATTATACTGTTGTATATAATATAATTAATGTATTTTTTCTTCTTTCAGCAACTTGTCTGGTATGTCAGTCATACAAATGACTGTGATCGACTGCTACGCAAAAAGAAGACTCGACCTTAAACATTCCATTAAATCTATATATTATAATATATATAAAACTGAAAATTGAAACCTTTGATGCTAATGTTCTCGGAAACTACCTACTTGACCGATTGACATAATTATTTTTTTTTTAATGAAAGATTATATCACGGCCCACAGAGAAGGTCCCTATTGCAATAGCATTTGTCTAAGTTAATTAACATTTGAGTTATCTACTAATTAATATAAACGTGTAATTTTATATCTATATATATATATAAAATCCAAATAACACTGACTCACTGATCAATGATCACTCTCTATCACAAAAACTACTCAACGTACGAACTTGAAATTTGTAATAGTGGTTCCTCTAATACTTTAACCGTGCAAGAATAGAATAAGAATGGATTTGCCGAAATTCGCATTTTAAAGAGGTGCTAAAAACAGGGATCTTACAACCGGTTCACGATGGATATTGGAAATTGTATTTTATAAATAGTTGCCATTGGTTACAGTCTACAGTATAGAAATTAGTATTTATTTATTATTGGTTCCCATTGATTATCTGGGCAGATCAGGTACAAGCTAGCACCAAATCAAATTATTGAACATTGCCAAACAAGGAGGAATGGAGGTGTCCTTTGTTTTACCAGAATGGCTGAGTTTCACTTACTGTCGCGAGTTACACCCAGAAGGAGTTGAACAACCATAACTTTGTTAAAAATTACAATTTTTTACGGACAACGGGTGCAGCTAGTTGCTAGTATGTGTAGGTATTGTGTATATAATTTAAATGTCGTACATTTATATTCAAAAGTTTTTCATGAATTTATTTTTATTTAAAAAAAAATTGGATTTTGACTTTATGTGTATTGATATTTCTTTAGTTTGTATAATTAATATTACGGTTGATTACTATTATGTTATACTATTATCTGGGTTTTGTTGGAAGTTAAGAGGACGCCATACCCGCATGTGTATTGTCTCCGTCTTACAAACGCGTAACATACCAAATTTACGCTCAGAAATTCAAGTTTTATGCCGTGAGCTTAAAAATTTGAGTGAATCGACCTATTATGAAACTTGATGGTAAGAATGTTATCTGTGTTTTGTTGGAAGTTTTTTTACGATATTTCAGTTTTTAAGTGAGTTATAGCGTGTATAATAAACGTAAATTAAAAATGCTCGATGTTTTACTCACTTAAAAACTGAATTATCGTACAAAACACGGATAATGTTCTTACCATCAAGTTTCATAATAGGTCGATTCGCTCAAATGTTTAAGCTAACGGCATAAAACTTGAATTTCTGAGCGTAAATTTGCCATTTTGTATGTTATGCGTTTTTAAGACGTAGACAAGACAACACATGCGGGTGTGGCGTCCTCTTAATACGATAATTCAGTTTTTAAGTAAGGTATACAGCTTACGAATAAAAGCCCAGGGTCGAGTAATAATGTAATTTGCAAATTAAAAATTATTGTAATAAAATAATGCAGTAACGCAATAGTAATTTCATTACATTTTATTTAATGAATACGCATAGGCAGATCTAAAAAGAACCTAAAGAAATGGGGCATCCTACGAGACATCTCAACAAAATGCTAGTGTGGTATATGGAACAAAACATGGAACACCTACTGAACTGCCAAAGCTGCCCATTTTCATGTACGAAAGAAGATCTCCTGCATGCAAATCCAAATCTACACCTAAAACTAAAACAAACATCGAAATCTGACAACTATGTTACCATAAACTACAATAAATTCTATTTATATCTCAAATTATATTTGTTAACCAAATAATGCATTTTTATATTTTATTATTTATATTTATATTTATATCCATATATAGACTAAGAATTGTGTATATTTATTTTTATTTATTTTATTTATCTAATTATGATTTATTACCATTTATTTTGTTTATAATCATCTAATTGTGGTTGTATTATACGAAAAAAAAAATATTAACGAAATTAATTTTTAAAAGTAATTTCTATGGAGTAAAGTGTTATTTTCCACGTTATTAAAATAAGTTATAAAATGTAGAATATATTATGACAAAAACTAAAGTCTAGGATATTTACAACAAAATAAGGAAATCGCTACATGAGAAATCGAGTGAATGTTGATGATCCAATGTTGTAAAAATTTGAATTTCAAACGCTCATAAAAATTTAATTTGACTTTCTCATAGACATTTTTTTTTAAGGTAGATAATTTTATAAGGAATCTTGTGTTACATTTTAAAACCTAAGATTTTTTTTTTTGTTATTAAAATATTTTTATTCAATCTGTTTCAATACATAAACAATAAGAACAATTGATGAAAATAAATAAAATAAAATAAAAATAAATGACAGATTATCCCGAATGTAGAGGCCTCCCAGCGGAGGTACTACGACACGAGTGAACCTAAGATTTTTTTTTAAAAAAAAAAATGGAAGAAAAATTTTTACGAAATCAAAACTCAAAATAATTTGCTAATTTTCGTGATTTTTCCGTATTTTGTCAATTTTTGAACTTTAAATACTTATAAAAAAAAACTGTGACTAAGGATTTTTAATATTTTTTATCTGCCTTTGAAACAATATACTAAGACCTTCTATTAAATTTTCAAGCTTTTTTAACCAACAAATAAAATTTTATGGATATTTTTAGGAAAAAACCTAAAAAAAAAATGGAAAATGAAAATGTTCCTCAACAGTTCAAAACAAATCATAATATTTTGAAAATGTCATCGTGTATAAAAAATGCAAATTTAAACAACCAGTGAATAGTTCATGTATATAGGTACATTCATTTGTTTTAGAGTTACACTAAAAACGAAAATCGATTTTATGGAAATCCGATTTTGAGTAAAAATTCCCGTTTTTCCTTAATTTTTATGTTGTTTTTCCCGGCGCTTGTAAAAATTATTGGGAATTTGAAAATTTGACCTCCCGAATGCACCAACTAGATTCACTTTCCCATCGAACATCTTATTAACTTATTAAAACAATACCTGTTTTGGTAATTATATAAACCAACTTTTAATTCGTTAGGAAATACTTCAACATTATTAATTGGGAGTGTTTTTGGAAAAAAAAATCATTGCCCCCTCAACAAAACATGATTTATTAGCATTTATTATTTATTGTTAGTAGGTAAGTACATCTGTCTATATTCTACATAATATATAAAATGAATTGTCCTGAGTGATTCATTATCGCCTAGCCGGAACCACTGGATGGATCTGGCTGAAATTTGGCATATAGATAGCTATTATGACGTAGGCGTCCGCTAAGAAAGGATTTTTGGAAATTCAATCCCTAAAGGGGAAAATAAGGTGTTAAGAGTATAATAGTGGCGCCATCTATCAAGCAATATCTTAATCAATTATTGGTTTTAAAATATAAAACGTACGAACTTGATATTTGGAATACCATTAGTGGTTCCTCTCATGATCTAGATATGCAACACGATGTAGGTAAAATGGTGTAGTCACTATCAATTGTACGTATGAGAAATAAGTGAGTACCGTTTTTACGGCAGTTTAGTTACACAATTGTCCACCAGGGAGCGCTAAGAAGGCCGGTTTCGGAAATATTTTATAAGCAATATGGTCTATTTCAGTATATTAATTGTTTTGAATAATAAACATAATATTATTAACATATTGATGAACATTGTTTATTTATATTTTATTATTCTATAGTACCACAGTACCACACTACCTATAGTAGAAATATAACCATCCACACCTACCTAAAACTAGTAAAACTTATTATTATTTTTAAACATTTTTCATATTGTGCTGATAAATATGCCCAGCAAATGTTTTGTTCCCACATGCAAGTCTGGTTACGTCTTAAGTAATACTAAAATATCAAAATCAGCAGGGAAAAATGTACCACCCATGTTCCATCCACCACAAGTAATATAGATACCTAGTTATTGTTTTGTTTTAAATTATAATAATATTTTGTATACTTAATTATGTACTGTAATACATACCTCTATAACGAAACTTAACACGTTGACCACCGAGAGGAAGCCTGCGTCCACAAATTGTTTTATTATTCTAGAACCATCTAGTAACATTGCGTGAAGATAGGATGCTCTGACCATGTCCATAAAAAAGAATTGACAATAGCAGCTGTAATAACATTCTATTTAATTTGTACGATGCATTTTATCAGCGCTGAAGCTGAAAAAGAAGTTGCTGAAAAAAAAAGCGAAAACAGCTTAATAAATTAGCAAAACTAGGTAAGGTATCTATTCGATAATTTTTATATTTTTTTAAATTAAAGATTAAACAAAGAAAATACTAGTTGTACATAATATTATGTATCTACCCCCATATCTACAAGGCGTATATCTGCATGTCCCTGGGTTGTTTTTTAGTTTAATCAACAGTAAAAATATATTAACATTGTTAGATTTATTAAGCTATTTTTAAGGAAAAAATATTAAAGAAAAAGGTAACTAATTAGGTAACAAAGTAATGCATTTATTTACCAATGCAAATATTGTTCTTCCAGTCAAAGTGGTCGTGACTCGTGAGAGGAATAGAGAATCCTTCAATTCTTCACTCCAGTTTTTATTTTTACGTCAATAGTACCTATATTAAATAGTATAATAAATTATAATGCTTTAAGGTGAATATTTGATTATATTAATTATTATAAATTTGAATGAATATTGAATACTAAAGTATGAAATTTTAAAACTTTACCGCGGATAATACGCAAAACGGCATTAGTGCATTATACAAGTACGGCCTTCTCTATAGCAGCCGGTCGTTGATCGGCCTTCTTAGCGCTACCTGGCGGAAGGCGCGCTAACCAAAGTGTGCCGTCTGATTTGGACTCACTTCTCGGGTCGAGTGACTACACCGTTTTACCTACGTCGTGATATGCAATAAGAAAGGATTGTCCGATATTCGCTTTTTGAAGAACGGTTAGGGTTTAAGGTGGTAAGGTCTATGCTTACAACCCTAATAATATTCAAGTAGGTATATGTCTATAATATTCAATATGATAGTACAATATTATTTAATATTCAAGTGAATTAAGGCGGGTTTCACCGTGGTAAGCACAGAACAGTTCTGTGGTATACGGTCCATGATTTTATCACAGAACAAATTTTATCGCAGTTTGCTGTTATCACAAAAATATTATTCATATTATCAATTATCTTCAAACACGAAGCCTGATAGCCTGAACGATTAAGCCATGCCGTATTATTTTGCCGAACACAGAACCTGAAATACTGAACAATCTTTAATCGTTCGTTTAAATAGTTGTTACTTATTATTTAACACTCTAATAGTAACGTATAATAAATTATAATTTCTGCGTTCATATTTAGTACTATGAAATAAAATCTACAGTAATGATATCCCGAGTGTCTTCTCGGTGGATTGCTTGTTCGACGCGGCACGGACAGCACATTTCCAAACGACGACTGTTCGTTGGTTCCACGAAATTATTTGAGCACACAGTAGATTTTTCAGAGAGGTAATGAAATCCGACCGGTGTTTGGCGATCGATAGTTGATCGACTACTACTGCTAAATGTCATTTCAGATGTTCAATAAAGCTGTCCGGAGGCAAATATGCACGTTTGTCAGACGGCTGTGCAGTCGCTACACTTGGTGACACCTCCGTCATGGCGACAACGGTGAGCAAGTCTACCAAATCGTCATCTAATTTCTTACCTTTAACTGTCGACTATCGTCAAAAAGCAGCGGCAGCTGGTCGTATACCTACAAATTATCTACGGCGAGAACTTTCTGTATCCGAACATGAAATACTTACTAGTAGATTAATTGATCGTTCACTGCGGCCTTTGTTTCCTTCAACTTACTGTTTCGACACACAAGTAAGTTATTTTTTTGTTATCGTGTAAATAAAATGGCTGTTTGTGATGTTTATTTTTATTTTTTAGATTATGTGTAATTTATTAGCCGTTGATGGAATTAACCACCCTGATATACTCAGTATAAATGCTGCTTCGACGGCTCTAGCTCTATCAGATATTCCTTGGAATGGTCCTGTTGGCGCTGTTCGTGTAGGTCTTTGTGATAACAATTTAGTTACAAATCCAACTCGCCGCGAGTTGTCCAACAGTGAATTAAATCTCGTTGTTGTATCAGCAGCTAAAAACCTTGTCATTATGTTGGAAGGATCAGCGAATAATGTTCTCCAACAAGATGTGTTGAAAGCAATTAAATTTGGTGTCAAAGAATGTCAGCATATAGTAAATTGTATTGATAATTTACAAAAAGAATTTGGCAAACCTAAAAGAGAATTTGAGACAAAGAATGTAGATGACACCAATGGAAATTTAGAAACTGTTATAGATAGCTTATGTGAAATTAAACTTAGAGAAATATTTACTAATGTTAATCATCATAAAATATCTAGAGATATAGCTGTCAAGGATGTAAAAACAGAAGTCATTGAAAATCTCAAATCAAATTTTGATAACTTAAACTTAGAGCTTTGTTCAATTATTTTTGATAAAGTTTGTAAACGAATTTTTCGGAATTTGATTTTTGAAAATGATACTAGGTAATAAGCTCAAAAAAAAAAAAAAAAATGATTTAGTTGTCATACCTATTAATGATATTTTAATTTGTAGATGTGATGGTCGTAAACTTGACGATCTTCGAAACATATCCTGTGAAGTTGATTTATATAAACCATTACATGGTTCTGCATTGTTTCAAAGAGGACAGACCCAAGTTTTTTGTACGGTTGCTTTAGACTCGATAGACTCTGCCCTTAAACTTGATCCAATGACAATATTAACAAGGTTAGCCTAATAATATATTGCTATTATTAGTATGTTACATTGTTTAGATAAATTATCCTTGATTACAAGTTACAATAATTTTAACTTTGAATTTATTTTTAGTGGCATCAATGAGAAGAACTTTTTTCTACATTATGAGTTCCCTCCGTATGCAACAAATGATATTGGTCGAATGGGTCCATCTATGCGCCGTGAAGTTGGACATGGTGCTTTAGCAGAACGAGGGTTGAGGTCAGTTGTTCCTGAAAACTTTCCGTTCACAATACGACTTACATCTGAGGTTCTTGAGTCGAATGGTGTGTATACATTTTAAAGTGCTTTTATTTTGTAAATTTGAAGATTTTTACTAAAATTGTTAGGTTTATAGGGTCTTCGTCTATGGCATCTATATGTGGTGGTAGTTTAGCTTTAATGGATGCTGGTGTACCTATTTCCCAACCGGCTGCTGGAGTGGCTATTGGCTTGATCACCAATTATGATGAAAATGACTCTAAAAATATTAAAGACTATAGAATTTTAACTGATATACTAGTAAGAATATTAATGTATATAGTATACCTATATTTTTATTATTTATTTCAATGCTCAGTTTTGATTGATTTTTTAAATGAATTTTTAATACATTATCTTAATTGTATTATTTATATTTATATTTTATGTAATTTAGGGAATCGAAGATTATCTAGGTGATATGGATTTCAAGTTAGCTGGTACAAAAAAAGGCATTACAGCTTTACAAGCAGATATAAAAATTCCTGGCTTACCATTGAAAATTGTAATGGAAGCAGTAGAAGCTGCCACAAGTGCTAAACATAAAATTATAAATATTATGAATGCAACTATTCAAAGTACAAGGTAGCATATATTTTTTTGTGGCAAAATGTCTTTATGGCTAATATTAAAACGTTTGACTTTAGGAAACTAAAAAAAGATAATTGGCCAGTGACGGAGACATTAAATGTACCAATGCATAAGAAGGGAAAACTACTTGGTCCTGGAGGAATTAATTTAAAGCGTATTATGCTAGAAACTGGTGCACAAGTAATAATAACAATTAATTAATATTATAAGTTATCTGTCATATGGCAGTATTAAATATTGATTTTTTAAAGATTTCTTCAAATAATGAAAATGACGGGTTTACGATATTTGCACCTAATCAAGATGCATTAGATGAAGCTAAAGAAACTGTTGATAGGCTTATG
Organism: Macrosiphum rosae; assembly: GCA_016617965.1. Classification (NCBI taxonomy): domain Eukaryota; kingdom Metazoa; phylum Arthropoda; class Insecta; order Hemiptera; family Aphididae; genus Macrosiphum; species Macrosiphum rosae. The sequence goes on along the minus strand of WHPZ01589448.1, from coordinate 1,336 downwards.
GCTGAAAAATCAGAGCCTCAACTGGAATTTGGAGCTATTTATAAAGCAAAAGTAGTTGAAATACGGGAAATTGGAGTGATGGTCACATTGTATCCATCTATGCAGCCAACTTTAGTTCATAATTCTCAATTAGATCAAAGAAAAGTAAATACATTTTTTTTTAAGTATTTTATTTGGATAATAATAATCATACCATTATACAATTCGATTTTTCTTATTACATTTTTTAAATATATTTTTGTAATTGAATATTTTAATATAATTAGATAAGCCATCCAAGTGCATTAGGTTTAGAAGAAGGACATGAGATTCAAATAAAGTACTTTGGCCGAGATCCTGTTTCAGGAATGATGCGACTTTCAAGAAAAGTATTACAAGGGCCATCTTCCAGTCCAGCCCGGAGCATTGGTGGTAACATCACTAAGTAGAGATGAGTTAATTTATATTTAGTCACTTGGAACCATAGAAATAAGTATCTTTTATACATCCAAAATGTGATTATTTATATGATAAACTTTTTATAATTAAATATTTTGTTTTATGTATGCTAAAATGCTGTTTATAGTTAATATTTATTTCTACACCACAACGCATTTTTTATTATCTAAATGTATGTATTTAATTTTTAAGAAACTATTAACCTGATTTCAACGTTTTAGACTGAGAGGAGCCACAAATGTATTGATTTGATTTTACAATAATGTGTAATTTTTAATATTTTTTTTAACCTTTTGAAATGGTAAAAATGATTAGATATGATACGAAAGCATCTTATCTAGTAGGAAAAGGAATCTAGTTAGTTCATTGGGGCGTTAAAAGTAAAAAAGCAGTATAGAATTACTACAAGAAGCTAATAAAAATAAAAATTACAAAATTAAAGAAAAACAATATATATGCAAGATTCAAATGTTTATATAACGAAAAAGAAGAATCAATGGCCACAATTCAAATAATTTTAATAATAATAATATATTTTCAGCTTACACAGCTAATACTGTCGAAAGAGGTAATAGAATGAGTGACGTTTTTTGCTATTTATGAAATAAAAATATTAAATTTCAATCTGAGCATCTTTTTACAAAAGACTAGGATTAAGAATAATAATTAGAAATTAACTATTTGATTTTTTTTTTGATGAATATAAATGTAAGACCGTATAAAATTAAAACATAAGTTAAAAGATTACCACGTATATTCAACAGGTTAAAAATTGTTTGCTATTAAAATGTATTAAATTTGGTTTTCAGCATTATATTATATTTTATACAGTTTAGACTTGAAAATTGGTATAACTATTGCGCGTAAACATTTTGATTTAGCTGAATTTTTTTTTTTT
>WHPZ01589446.1:0-12257 GCA_016617965.1 Macrosiphum rosae | reverse complement strand
TACAATATATGAAATATGAGCACTGTAATAGCTGTGGCCTAAACAATTATTAACAGCATTTTAATTATAATTATTGTTTCATAAATAGAAAATGTTAAATGGGATGTCTTAGTTGAAAAATTGAAAATAAAATAAATTATCATTCAAAGTAATGATTCATTATACAAAATGTTATAAAACGTTTATAGGAGTAAGTTTATTCATTATTTTTGATATGAAAGAGTTTTTGAAAAAAACAATAATTGGGATGCTTGAATAGTGTTGAATAGCCAATTGTTGAGTGTATGTCATAATGGATGAAGGTTACTGTAATAGATGTATTGGATTCAATACAACAATTCTGACCGAGCTTTGATATATTATGCAATATAAAATGTATAATATATATATAGTTTTTTAATAACTATTAATGTTAGTTATGTATTCTGCATTTCTGTATTCAGTATGTTTAACATTACATCGGAATAGAAAACAAAGTAATAAATATAATATAGTACGTAAGATTCTTAAAGTCAAATGTATTCATAAAAGAGCTGAAACTGTGAAAAAAAAAATTGAAAATTGTGTTACTGTCAATATATTATTTAATTACGTATTCGTTGTAAATTTCAGAATTTCAAAATTTTTGAATATTTAAGAATTATTAATTTTTGGAATCTGTATGAAATAACCGAATAAATAGAATTGTGTCAGCAATTCTCGACATTTCTCAATAGTCTTTCGTTACGATTTTTTATCACAAATTTAAGAAAAATAAATAAAATCTAAAAACAACTTTTCAAAAGTACCAATACATGAAACTTGCTTCCGGAAATTCGGTATACGTGAACCTATTTAATCAAGTCTTCTGGTAGAGTAGATGACCACAGTAAATTAAAAAACTAAACATCGTTGTAAAACCATTATCTCACACGTTGCTTAAAGAATAAAAAAAAAAATTATTTTGGCCAATAAATTTGATGCATTTTTGGTGTATTCAGATGAATTATATTTAGACTACTAATGATTTTATTTTGTTTAATGGTTACATGTTACACACTATGAAATAAAATACCTATCGATAATCTATAGCTAGACACGTTATCATTAAATATACAAATTGATCGTTTTCATCATTTTAAGTGCTTTTATATATATAAAAAAAAGTGGGAAAGTGGGTGTCGCTCTGCTGTATAGTAGGTTACAAGTGGGTCACTGTAATGGATGGTGTTAAATTTGAATTAAATGATGTAATATCATTGTATACGAAAAACAATTCTTAGCGAAGACGGTCAGTCAGCCTATGATATATTAGTATATATATATGAGTGTATTTGATGATATTATTGTGAATTAAGTAATTTATTTACCTATTTACTTGGAAACTTTATTTAAATTTTCAATCCTTATAGCTATAAAAGTTGAATATTTTATACATTTTTAACTACAAAATTATTTTAAAATTTAAAATTTGATACATTTTGTCAAAACACAAACTTCATCAAATGCCTATTAAAAATTGTGAATATGTTTTTTAAATGTTTTTCAATTGCAATACTAACAATATATCAGAAGCTTTATATTAAATTTTCCGGCTTATTGACCCAAAAAATACAATTTTGTTGACATTTATACAAAAAAATTAAAAAAATTGGAAACTAAAAATATCCATAAACAGATAAAAACAAGTCAAAATATTTTGTAAATTTTATGGTGTATAGAACATTCAGAGAAAATTTTATGTATCTATGGTAATTTGTTTTAGAGTTACACCAAAAACAAAAGTCAATTTTGGGTGAAAATTTCCGTTTTTCCTCAATTTTTTTTGGACAAAAAAACAAAAAAAATTATAAAAACACACATCATTGTAAAATCAATACATCCATCGCTCTAATGAGAATCTAAAAATATAATATATTAATATATAATTATTACATAATAAAGCACAGCCATTCTATTTATTCAGACAAAATTATAAAATATAAATAAAATAATCAACGGTTTAAACTAGAAAGCCATGTTTCGTGATAGTTTACAATGAAAATTAAATGACAGGGAGTCCTCGAGAATGGTTAAATATATAATATTTAGTTGTGTTTACTCGTGTAGATAGTAGTTATTGGTGTGGATTAAAACTGGAATTGATTGATTAGAAAATTATTTGTGTTGATATAGATTATAGAATCGTTGTCGCCATAGTAATCAGAATATTTAGCTCATATCTAAAAGTAATTATTGAGAGTATAGCATTAATATTTAATAGTCATTTAAACTCATGTGTAAAGGAATAGTTTTGTTTTATCGAAAAATCGTCATAATAGTTTAAGGCAAGTACTTATAGTCTGTGATGGGAAAAATTTGTTTTAAAAAAAATTACATTCGACAGTTCGATTTCTTTAATTTCCGTTTACATATACCTTGAATGTAATGTATTAAGCCGGCGTCTACAAAACTCTTGATTTACTCACTCTCTGGTCACCGCTGGCTTATGATAATATTATGATGTATTTTTTTTTCGAACTCGCTACGTTTTAATGAGTTGCTCGGTGTTTGTAGAACTATGGGTTTTTTTTATCGCCATCAAAAAATTACACAATATGTCTCCCCCATGAATAATTTAATAAATTCACTTACACATATACGGCAAGTGCTATTTCCCGAGATTGACGATTTTCTTTTTTGCTTTGTTCTCCTACCCCGCCCTTGCCGCTTATTTATGCGCGAACCAACCCCATAATTAAGTTGATGTTACATAACATGGACGAAAGTTACCGGGGCCATTTTCTAAACAGCGAAAAGCTTTTAAGTTAAATAATTTCTTTCGTCCGCACTTCTCTTTCCCCATAAATCATCTTGCACCGTATACACACAACGTCTATCAGCAACTTTTGTTTCTAATAACTTGACTACACTAACAATTAATATTGTTATTGTGCTAGAGTTAAAATATTACACGTTCGAAATTATGGTACGATAGACGATTTTAACAACGCTATTGTGTTGCATATTATTATTGTTATTATTATTTTAGTTACATAATATTTTATATAGATAATATTCACGAGTTGGCGAGCATCTGGTAATATTGTCTGGGGTTGGTGTTAACTTGTATGGAACCAAGTTACAACTTTTATAGTAAGTTCTTTTATTAATTAATGGAAGATACATTTATAGAAGATACAACACTGCGCGATGTTGTTTAAGATCAGAACAATTAATGTGCATTTTTTGTTGTTGTTGTTGTGTTTTACATCTAAATACCTTGATTATGTACACTTAAAATTAACCTTACCGATGTACCACTTAATGAGGTGATATTCATTTCAAACAAATGATTCAACCGAAAAGTTATGGTTATTGTCATTTCACGTATAATTAATATCAGAAAATTAAAATAAATCAAATATAGTTTTGGAAACTGTTTTAAGTACCTAAGGAATTAATTATAAGTATTACAATGATATTGGAAATATTTATCTGTAAACCCTTTGTTGATGTCTGTTGTACCAAGCAGAAGTTATGTGGAAAAATATGTAGTCTTCAAAAAATTATTTCGTTAGTATTTATAGATGAATATTGTTTGACTGTTATAACACTAAATAATTAAATTCATATTAGGTACATTATGAAAAATGATAAAAATATTATATTTTAAGTTATAAGTTATAACCTATAGATAAAATGCAAACAATGTTATTTATTTATTCGGAACGTGGCAGATGCTTCGCGGGAAATCCGGCATTTTGATTTATCATTGGAGTTAATAATAAATAATAATCCCCGAATCGGTTAATGGTTTACACATGTAATGTGAACTCTTCGGACATTTCCAATTTGCCATAAGTTGGGTGTCAAACTGAACGATTTCGATATGTTTAAATTATACGCAAATTATACAATGAAGTGAAGATAATGTTGGTGCATTACAGTTGAGCAATGTCAATCGGACATAATATTATGAAGGATTACCTACCGTACAAGATCGAACCATTCGAACCTGTGTTTAAATGTTGTAACTCTTCTTCCAGGTTAAACGCTCTATATTATTATAGAAATTCGTATATTTAAAACATTTGTTTAGCTGAGTTTTATAAAATTGACAACACAATTGTATTGCTAATATCTGAAGAATAACAGGTTTAGCACCAATTGAAAATCATTAACCCAAAGTTAATAATGATTTAAAAAAAAAATAATATTATTATTTGGTTTTTTTTTTATTTACCCACTCGTAATATTAAATCCAGAATATTAAAGCTATGACAAAGTTGTTTTTATTAAAATAGTATATTATTAAGTAATATTATGTTTTATTTAAAATATGATGTTCAATGAATTATTAAGATGATAATAATAATTAGAATCCGAGATTAAATACAATTGGTTATTTTTATATATTTGACATTTTGATCTAAGACAACTGTGATTTAAAATTTTCATGTGTCATAATATTGTGTTTTTTATGAAAAAATGTAAAAGTACTTACATATTTCTGAAAAAATGCATATTAATCGGTTTGTTACAAAAACCGGTAAAAAAACAGTAAATTTGAGAACCGAAAACCGATAACTGCTTTTAGTTTTGGCATGCTGGAAGCGGTTATTGGTTATCATTAATGAAGGTAAATAGTAAATACCTATCTAAATATTAAAATCAAAGCGGTTACCTCGTATTTTCAATATCCCGGTTTTATAACCAAAAGCTATTCCCGACCAAAAAATTAACAGTTTTTTCGTGGAATTTATTAATGCTTGAATTATGTCATGATTACAATATTATAGTTGAATTTAATTTTCCTGCTATTATTAAATTTTTTTCCTCAAATAATTGCCGTCGAGTATTGCTTATCTGTTGTGAATATCACATATATATAGGTATAAGTGTATAACTATATAATATTATAAGTACAGTCATAAACATCGTCGTCGACCGTCGTCCTGTAGTCCTGATTAATATTACGAAATAGTTGGTGGAATAGGGGCTTATTAGTCTATTTAGTATTTATTACTATTTACAATATTTACGATATTTTAATACTGTCATCTGTCACAATTTATATTTTATAGTTTTATACATTGGCAAATTAATTAAAGCATAATATTAAGTTTTTTGATTTTGTAATAATAATAGTTATGTTATCAACCCACTACCCACGAATGGTCTAAATAAACTGTTTTAAAAATATGACTAAAAAATTGAAAAAAATGATTTTTAAAAACCAGTATAAACCGGTAACCGATAACCAAAAACCTTATCAACGGTTTTTAAGCGATTAACGGTTATCATAGTGTTTGAAATATCTTTAAAAGAAACGGTTACCGGTTACCAAAATATCAAAATTAAACGATAACTGGTTACTGGTTTTCAAAAATGTTCAGCTCTTACCGGAGCCTATTGTCCACTTTATTGAGAACGATTTAAGCCCTGTTAATATTGTATACATTTGGTAGGTACTAATACATTTATTTAAATTTAGAAAAAATTGATGTCATCATTTTTTTTTTTAATAATTTTAATAATTTCATGATTTATCTAGAATACTAAGTTAACAAATGTATATTGGAAATTGTCAAAACTCATGGGTACTTTAAATTGATAAAATAAAAAACAGATAAATTAGTGAATCGGATGAAATCGAGGTATTATCAGTTTGAGTGTGATCCAGTTTTAAATATGCGCCGACCATACCAAGTGACGTCGTACGAAGTGTTCTAAAGTTGTTACCTACTATGAGATAATTATAAGAACTTTAAATATTTTGAAATCTTAAATCAACTATCATATAACTCGATGCTGGTACCAAACTACCAACACATTTATTTTTTATATAAGGTATATTATATTACATTAGGTACCTAGTACCTACCAGCCCATAATGGCATAACATGTAAACATATTGATTTTATTTTATTTAAATGATTTCATACGGATAAGGCATAGATACTAATAATAATAATTTTTCTTAAAATTACAATTTAACTCTAATAGGGATCGTTGTTAAAAAAATATAAATATGTTTATACATTATTTGATAGTGAAAGATTTGTTTTATTTTTTTGTTTTGCATACACTTACGCATCTGACAGAGCATATTTGTGTTTTCTATATAAATCCTAGCCCTGATAATAATATGCATGAAAACTAAGCCGGAGCATAAAAATATCTGTATTTTGTTCAGCCTTTTGAGTTTTGATATTCTACTTTATCGTACGTATGTAGGCATTTTGGGTAGGCTCAATGAAAATGGTGGCGTTGTTTCTTTGATTAAGTTTTCCAATTTTTGACTTGTGACATAACCTAAGGGTCAAAATGAATCACGTACCTGATATTATAGCTGAACACATCAATACACGAGCATGCATGTGGTCGGTGAATATCATAATATTTTTGATTCTGAGCGTAGCGAATGCATTGATTTTACAGTGATTTGTGAGTGAGTGTTTTTTTTTTGTGTCTAGAAACACTTTCTAGTTGAAAAAATACTCTGATCATCAATTTTAATAGAAGTTTCTGGTAATAAATTTAATTTAGTTGGTACTTTTTGTAGGCCAAAATTGAAAACTCTATACTTGTTAAAATAACCAAGAAAAACACGAAAATAAAACATTTTAAAATGTGTTAAAATATTGGTTTTCTTTGAAAATATATATTATAAGTTATAACGTTCAAATTGTATATAGCTAAGTCTTGAAAATGTAGCTCACGGTTCCCCATAAGTAGTTCATCATGTAACCTAAAATTCACTGATCATTTTATAATAATATAAGTACCTACCTGTGCAAATACTATATTTTTTTTGGAAAAATGAATTCAACCTACCTATTGTTACCATTAGGTATCAATATTATTATAATATAAAATATCCTAGGCAGACACACTGTCTCCGCTCAGACTCGTTTTTCGTGTATACAATAATATATCTATCGTTGAATCTTGAATACAAATTTAACACATCTATTACTACATTGACAGCAGTAAGTACCTACCCACTTGTCCACAAAATATTGTTTTTTTGGACATCTCTTCAGCAATAATAATAATAATAATAATTATAAAACGATTATATCAATGATTTTTGCAATAAGATTTGTACGGATACCAAGCATTTGGGATATACTCAATTTCGTAAGTATAATAATATACCTACTTAATAACATAATAATACACTAAGTTTATGGTTCGGCACCTGCGGTATTCCACATGTTGCCTTCTGAGAATTTTTCCAAGACCAACGGATTAAATATCTCCGAATAAGTGAATGTGTATGTTTATCGGTCTTTAAAGATTCACAAAATATAACTACCACTTATATCTGTAAAGTTGCCAATTTAAAATGCATATTAATATATTATATAGTATATACAACGAACTCTACTATTATTATTATTTTTTTTTTAAATGTTATTCCTGTTTTATTTAATATTTTTTCATTCAGCCCAACAGATGTCTCGTTTCACCACAAAACTATTTTTTCAATATTATATATAATAAACAAATGTTTGTTATTATTGATTTTGTATAATGTATCGTGGTGGGGAATTTGTTTGAATAAAGTTATGCTTTATATAACAACTTCGTAAGTACACCATTCAATCTGTCTTTTTATATTTTTGTTTTCATATTAAATGTATAGTTTAAGTACCTAGGTACCAAAAGTCATGTTATAAATTTTTTTAGAGCATAATATTTTTAGTGCATAATATTATTTGTTGTACTTTTAGCTCACAAGTGCATAACACATATTTTCAGGTTTATAAGTGCTAGAAGTCCTCAACCCCACAACCGATAACAATACATTTAATAGCCATAGGACGTACACTCCAATAGTATCAACAGTGGTACCGATGGGTACCTACCTTACAAGAGCCATGAAATCAGAACTGAAAAACCGGTCAAGTGAGAGTCGGAACAGCGCATGAAGGGTTCCGTACCATTATCTATAAAAACGGCAAACGAATCATCTCTGTTGTCTGGGAGGTCCACTTAAATATTAATTTATTCTGTTTTAGTATTTGTCGTTAAAGCGGCCACAGAAATATATTATCATTTGTACCGTACGGAAACCTAAAACACAACCGACGACGACGGTGGGCCTCACGTTTACACCGGTAGAGTGCACACCGTCCGCACATTGTTGGTGTAACGGTGTTTACAGAACAATCGTCTGCGGCGCTCCAGCAGTGGCTTACCCCGGCAAACGCAAGTATATATACTTGCAATCAACTAGTGGTCTTTGGGGACTGGGTGCGGCGGCGAAACGTCAAATCGGCCGTATGGCTCACTCCTTCGACGGGTTGTGCGCTGGCCGAGTGGTGGGGGTGGTTCGGTGGTGGTCGTCCTCTGTCGTCGGGACCCAGTTCCCGGCGGCGGATGTCGCCGCCGCTACCCCTCCTCCCGCTGGACTCGCTGACCCGAACGCATTCAATTAACACACACATACCAACGCAACCGCGCGTCGACACTTAACTTGTTGTCGCGTCGTGCGCGAACTCGAGACTGGTTCATTGGAACCCGTTTCGTCAACGTTCGCCGTCGCCCCGATTCCGTCTCCACCAAATTTTTTTTTTTTTTTTACCAATTTTTTCCAAGTTTTTTTTTATCCATATTTACGGAAAGGTCAGTCAGAAATTAAACTGATAGATCTGGTGATCTGGGTGGATATTGTGTACAATTGAATTCATTTAGCCTACAATATTATTATAGTTTACAAAAAACGATTCAGAGCGAAGTCGGTCTGTCAGCCTTATTAATAAGTAGGTACATTTTAAAAAATCATTCCTATTAGAGTTATTCATTTTACTTTTTAAGACATTACAGGGACGGTTTTAGTGAGAAGGGGCCAAGTCAATTTTCATCGATTTTTACTTTATACATTAAAATTGTAGGAAATTTTACGCCGCATCTAATGGTGCCACTGTCGATGTCACGTGACTACTTATTATGAGATTATATTATTGTGCGTTTGGGTCCACACAACAACTCAAAATAGATTTTAAATCTCGCTAAATTTGTCAAATCTTTACGCGTCAAAGGGCAATGCAATTTTGTATGCGTGCAAAAAGGACCAAGTCACGAATGTAAAATATGAAAACGGTACCTCATTATGTTATTAACATGTTTTTTTTCAATATAGTGGACAATTTTAATAGTTTTAAATACTTTTTTTACTTTTTTAAGCAATTCGCAATTAGTTTTAAATTTATCACTCTATCAAACCATATTGTCACGATGATGTCTAGTAGAAGCAATCGACTTTAAGCAATGGCAACTGGTAAGTACCTATTTATTTCATATTATTAATAAATATTTATAATAATTATTGATCATTATTATAAACCTAATTTTATTATACTGTTAGAGTCAATGTCATTGACTATTGTTAAATAAAAAAAACAGTTCTAATATTGGGAAGTTGACAGAGAGACTGAGTTCCTCGACAAATAACACCGAGGGGTAAACACCTTGGGGGTAATCAGTGTACATAAGGTGATGGTAATCATGGGTATTCATGGGTAATCATAGGTAATCTTTGTAGTAAATCATGGGTAATCATTGAATTCAGTAATCTGGTGTAGGTACAAACTTTCTGTCTAGTATTTACCCCTCGCATAACACATTTGTGTGAAATTCTAGCATAACTACTTTTTTAGCTATAACACTTGGGAGAGTAGGTACTTAGGTACTTCAGCTACAATAATTATTAATAAGTACCTAATCAATTTAAAAAAAAAGTGGATGAGCTATAAAAAATTGAATTAGTTATAGTTAAAATTTAGTATTTACACATAATGTGTACATACTTAAAACAAACATTGTATTGAAAATACCCACATATGCATAATAAATAATTATATTCATATTATTTTATCTAATATTCTTATACTCTGGAACTTTTTTACCCCACAATTTCCATTACGTACATACAAATTATAATATTTAATTGATTATCATACTAGAAATCCATGTCCTATTTAGTTAGTCACCTAGCTAAACTATTATATTACATAATAATATACAATACTTTGAAAGTTGTATGATTTTTTAAAATTATTTAGGTGGTGTAGACATTCAAGATAAGAGCACAATTAGAAAAGAAAAAATACCAAAGAAACCATCTGTTTGCCGTAAATTAAATAATAGTTTCTTAACTGAAGTCAACACATCAAAAAACAAGCAAGTTCTGGTAGGTTAAAAGTTGATAAAACATTTAGCTCTAAAGTTATATTTTGAAACTTAATAAAACATTTATAATTTTTGTGTAAAATTTAATATTATACAATGATAAGCAAATACTTAATAAGTAGGTACCTGTTATGATTTTTTATGTTATATTAAATTGTACCATAGTGATGACAACCATTTTTAGTTTACCCGGCATAATATTTTTGATTTTATATATTTTTATAGGAATGGTTGAATCAGTCAGAATCTACAAGAATGTTCAACGATGCAGAAGGTGTAGAAAACTTTAAAAAAGATATTTATTGTTTAAATGAAAGTGTTGATGTACCTGAGCAATGTATCATGAAAAAGACTGATGAATCTATGTGTTACCAAGAAATTGGTATAACTGATGTTTATGAAAACACTGTGGAAAACATTATTAATTCAATTCCAGAAGATCTTTTAGCGTTGGTTCAAGTAAATAAAATAAAAACAATATTTAGTTTAAAATATATAAATAATAATTATATTATAAACCATGTAGAATGAAGATCAATGCTACAGTGGAACTCACCATGAAAATGTGACAAATCTAAATGGATTTGATGAACTGAACTCTGAAAAAGATCCAAGTGTAATATTTGGCACTTTTGAATCTGGGAGTGATGAACATAATTTATTGCACACAGATACTGAGGCATTATTCAACAACGGTGGTAAATGAAATTAATGGTAATAACAATGAATCTAATTTAAACAAAAGAAAGAAAAGACCTAGTACGCAAGGAGATACAAGACAATATAGGCAGTACAAGAAGGAAAATAGGAATTGTGGAACTGAGTATACAACAAATACAGGGAAAATTATGAACTCTCGGTCCTCTAGATCTCTCTCCGACTGCCGAACCAAATGTAAGTCTAAAGTAGATGACAATTTACGAATAAGTCTATTCAACCTTTATTGGTCTATGAATAGTCACGATAGGCGGAGTTCATATATTTCAAGCCTGGTTCATAGTACCGTTAAAAAAACAAACGGACAAAGAAGTGATACACCTGAAAAAAAAACCTAGAGAATTAGTCTATCATTATTCTGTTCCAATAGACGGAAACCTTGTGACTGTGTGTAAAGCTTGCTTTTTAAATATTTTTGGTGAAACATCAAAATTTGTTAGAAATATTTGTTATAAAAAATTAAGTTCACCTGCTAACAGAAGTTCACCAAATAAAAGGGGAAGAATAGCTCCAAATCACAAAAAATCTCCTGAAGAAATAAAATTGGTAATTGATCACATTAATAATCTACTATCTTATGAGAGCCATTATTGTTGAAAACAGTCAAAAAAAAAATATCTCCCAACACATTTCACGTTACAAAGAGCTTATGATGAGTACAAACTAACTGTTGAAAAACCAATTAGTAGATCTCTATACGAAAAATATTTTAAATCTTCAGGTTTAAAGGTAAAAAGTCTTAAAAAGGATACATGTGCACAATGCGACAGATATAAAATTCAACTTTCTAACAGTATATTTCACGAACAAAGAATTAATCTCACTGCAGAGAAAAATAAACACCAAGAGGAAGCAGAACAGGCATATGAAACTAAAACTAAATGACATTACATCAATGTCAACTGACACATGTGTATTGTCATTTGATCTACAGCAATGTTTCCCCACTCCTCAATTAGAAAATTCTGTATCATTTTACAAAAGGCAGTTATGGACCTATAATTTGACAATTCATAACTGTAAAGCTTCAAACGCTTCTTGTTATGTGTGGTATGAGTCACTGGCCAAAAGAGGAGCTAATGATATTAGTTCATGCCTTTTTAATTATTTAAAAAATTTGCCAGAAGACATATCTAATGTAATAATGTATAGTGATTGCTGTCCAGGGCAAAACAAGAATGGTATTGTTATGGCCATGTGCTTATACTTTTTAGAACAACAAGATTCAATTACTACAATTGACCATAAATTTATGGTTCATGGCCACTCACGTATGGAATGTGACTCTGATCATGGCAAAATTGAAAAGGCATGTAAAAGATATCCACATTCAATAAGCCACCCATATGACTGGATGCAGTTTATTCGTTGGGCTGGGA
>WHPZ01589444.1:5363-48042 GCA_016617965.1 Macrosiphum rosae | reverse complement strand
GAAATCAAAGCACTCCTTCTGGTAGAAATTTTGTATACAGGATATAAAAAAAAAAAAAATAAAAAAAAAAAAAAATAAACACCATTGTAAAACCACTAGCTTCCTTACTCCGCTCAGAATCTAATAATAATATAATAATATTAATTCAATTTACATGATATAATAAATAATAAAAATATAAAATATTCAGACTGACAAACTGTCTCCGCTCAGAATCGTTTTTCTTATACAACGATATTATATTATTGAATTCAAGTTTAATACAATCCATTACACAATGGCCCACTTGTAACCTACTCTACAGCAGAGCGACATCCACTTATAAACTTTTATAATTTTGAACTTCAAACATTGAATGAAAAATTTTGATAATAAGATTATGTAATATTGTATTTGAAATATTGAAATGTTAATGAAATATAAATCTTATTCTAACATTTAACATTATAAAATGGTATATTGGAAGGGACCTAGAATCCGAACATACAGCAATTTATTATACTATAATAATGTATTATTAATATTTAATTTAAAAATTAATTATTTCGTTTCACTTCAAATTTTTTTTTAAATATTCATTTTAGTGTTAAACCTATACTCTATTCAAGAAACGTAGTCGGTGGGGACCAGTATTCGTCAGGAAACACCCGTTAATCACCACCATCCAGTCAATTATTTGTACACCTACCGTGTAGTATTGCCAGTGTTGAGCCGATAAAATATAATTTTATCTAGATAAAGATAAATTATAATAATGTTATCTAGATAAAGATAAAGATAACTAAATTATTTATTTATCTAGATAAAGAAAAAAAAAAATTATTTTATCTAGATAAATTATGGGATAAATTTGTTTTATATGTTTTTGTGGCACTCTCCGTAAGCTCGTAGCAACTTAATACTATGTTATCGAAAATGTCGATAGTTATTAGTAAATACTACCTACTTAATAAATTACTTTATTGTCTACCTATATTCTATAATAAATAAAAGCCGTTTAATAAATTAAATTATCTAGATAAGCTCAACACTGAGTATTGCACACAAGTCGGCCGCCGACTACGTTTCTTCACTTGAACTGAGTATAGGCCAGTTACCAGTTAAAATAACTGGCAATTTCATACTCGAAATTTGTATCCATATATATTAGTTTAGTGGATCATACCATTCTGTAAATATTTTGTAACAAAACCACACAGAGTCACAGAGAGAATCTATACATACTATAATAAAATGGAAACATAGGAATATTTAGAATAAATCGATTTTTTTTTGTTTTTTTGATGTTATTAAAAATGTGAAACCTTTGATTTCTTAAATCGTCTTCAATAATTGTATATCTATTAGTATTATCTAAACATGATATAATATTAAAAATATTTTCGCTCTTTTTGAGCTATTTATATTATGAATAGCTCAATATATATTCCGATCACATTTAAAAGCTATAATAAGTAAACTAAAATTGTATTTATAATATGTATATTTCATATTTCGTTAAATAAAATTTGACTTTTAATCCATAAATTTCAGAATCGTAATAATGAGGTAAGTACTATAATATTTAATTTCAAACAGTCGTGAAAATTAAATAATAATATATAAAAACTAAATTAAACATAATACAATAAAAACTATAATAGCTAATAAAATAAAGATACAAATTAAAAAAAAAAAAAAACAATTCCAAACAATGCACCTATAGGTAATAACCAATACCATAGGTACCTAAATATAATATCTATTTTGTCTAAATGGTATTAAACAACAATAACAATAATAGTCAATGGCAAAAGAAAAAACAAGTAAAATCATTTTCGTGTTGGGTGGTCTTCCCCTCACCACCACCAACAATGGCAAACAAATTGAACCAATATAACCTTTCTAATTCTAAAACATAATGTTTGGAATAATGTGTGATAAATTAATGTCGATATAGGAATGTTTTCTTTCACATAGTTTATCTTGCCCACCCATGGCATAAATTACATTTTTAATGTTGCGAACTTTTTTTATGTTTTAATAATGGATACTCAATCTCCATATTTTATCCCTCAATCCTTTGTTACAAAGTACGTTTAGGAGTTGGGTCTTGGATGTTAAGAGAGTTAGGCGATAGAGCGCTTCAAATAGAGATTTTTTGATAGTGGATATATTTAAATTTGAGTGAAAAAAGGCATAGAATTGGGTTTTTGATATAATTTGAAAGACTTTGGATTGGAATTTCTGGATACATTTGTTATTGGAAACATTGGCTCCGTCCCATATATTTAGATGCTGCGTAAGACCAAGTGGGTCTCAGCTGGAGTAATTTTTACAGCAATAGCTTGCTAAAGGTAAGTTTTAAGATTGTTTTTTAGAAGATAAGTTTTGATAGGTAACTAATTAATAATTTATTTAATTATTATAATATATTCCTAGCTAAAAAACGTTAATATCCAAAAGGAACGATCACTTTTTATCATTAAAAATTTCTAAAACCGCTAGTTAAATTATGGTATTTTTGTTACCAATGCGTCTGTAACAAATCTGTAAAATATAAAGACTGTATCTATAATAATTACTAATCTATAAATCTGACCTTCAGTTATGGCCTATGTGATGAAAATGAGTAGCGACCACACTTTATTATACGTAGGTTATTTTAGGTTTTTTTAATAATTTCTTTGAACAGTATTACTAATAAATAGGGTTTGAATTTTGTAGTAAAATAAATAGGTAGTTAAAAAAAAACATTTATTTAATTTAAGTTTGAAAAATACAAAAATCGAAATTATTATTTTTTTTTCCAAAAGTTAAAACAGTCACTTTGATATAACTACAATAACCTGTACTTCGACAGTCGTTGTACTATCCATACACATTATCTCGATGACAAACAAAATAATTTCAACAACGAAAGGGGAAAATTTTAACAATTTCTGGCTTTAAATCAGTAGATATATTAACTTGCCTAATGCATATTGTTTGCATTAAACAAAGAAATATGTGAAATTTTATTAAAATTATTCAAACACGAGCAAAAATGTATATTTAGGGTGAAAAATCAACACAAATTGCAATCAGAATGATACGAAACGGTTTCATAATATGTTATAATTACCTTTTTAGCACACTCCCCTTTATAAAAAAAGTAATTAATACAAAATCTTAGCCTCACAGTAATAAATAATAAAATGTCTTTTTATTGATTTTATCAAAATATTATTTACCCGATGACCTGTGGCGTTTTTGAAATCAAAATTATAATATCATTAGCTGTCGATAAGTGGCATTTTATATAGACCGTAATTATTTATAGATAGGTATTTATTTAACAAAATACTAATAGGTACGTCATTACATTATGCAAATATAGTTCCGTCGTTTAGTGGAAATTGGATTCAAGAAAAATAAGAGAACCTACAGCTTCCTGTAATACGAAAAACGGAGATGATGGGCCGAAACCACAAAAAAATGTAAATAACTAATATTTGATGTCACCGCGAGTGTCACCGATGACGGGAGTTGTTGGTGTTGGCAGGGGGGGGGGTGATTTGGGGGTTTCGTACGGGAATGTGTTGATTAAAGTCTTTTCTTTTTCATTTGTGGAAATAATCAATTTATCAGAAATATAATAATATAAAATTAACAACTAACCACACGCTAAACACGACCGGCGTCTAGGGACTAAATATTATTACCTATTTTGTCTATCAGTAATATTATAATATTATATCGCACAACGCAACACAACTAAAATATGAACTTTCAGCCGAGAATGACGATGTTCAACAATAACGATAATAATAATATAGGGTAGATGTAATATTATGGTTTCCTCATTGGTTGTCGTCGAATTGACTGTCGGGCGCGAGATCGTTGTGGTCCGTTGTGGTCTTGGCTTTTCGCTCGTTCAACGAGGCCCAAGCACAATGGATTTGGAAATGCAGTCTTGTCTCCAGCGAATAACCAGAGTAATTTTTTCTGTAAAAAAAAAAAACGTTGAATAAGGCAGGAAAAACGAATAAGTCGGTTAAGTCAACGTTAATGTTCAGTTGCGGGGTCCGAAAAATTTTTTTTAAAAAATGAAAAAAATTAACTTTTCAACAATATAATATAGTCAATAATGCCCCACAATTTTGGTTGGTGGAAATCGGTTTCAAATTTTTAATGGATATCAATATAGGACAACAATTTTAAAATATAATATATAATATAATTATATTTTCTATAATCTATATCATATAACCACTGGTAGGCAGTAGCGTCATTTCAGTTTTTGAGTAGGGGGGGCAACATTTTTGACCGGCCCATAATAAAACTGAAAAAAAAAACTGCTGGCTAACAATTATACTGCATTACACTACAATAGCATTTTTATCTCAATACAAATAGCCCTCTTACATAATTGTATACTGACTATAGTTACTACTGCGGTTATCTCACGGTTATCTGAGATAGCCGTGATGGTTACTATCATAGGCGTAAATACACTTTTTTTGAGAAATAACAATGTCTAAATAATTAATGAATATGTAGAGGGATCCCTAAATATATAACCTATTATCTACCATATGAAGGCCCAAAACTGCCCCATACCCATCTCGCTAATAACAAGGGGGGGGGAGGACAAATGACTTGTCACCAAACGTTTACCACCAATCGATATTTTCTCTACAAAATAATATCCGCCAATCCACTCCACCGCACCGTACCATACCGACCACGACCCAAGCATTTCATTTTTAAGAAATAAAATGTATTATATTATATTGCATTTAGTATGTGAAACAAACGGTTGGCTAACGATTGATGAATAATGAAACTCTTAAAACTCGTCCGGAAAAGTGCAGAACATATTTTGTTCCAGTGTGAGTTGGTAGTGTCACTAACCGACTTATTATTCAGGATACGAGTATATGACACACGCCATGTATAAATGTAATTGATTTTACTCTTTCGTGCTTAATGTATTAATTCTCTTGTTACAATATATCCTGTTTGCCTACAACCATTAAACCGGCGAGACATGCCGGGTTGCATAGAAAATGTATATATTAATTTAATAATTCACTGATATTTAATGGACCAATCACGGGCCACTAAATCTTGTTTAAAGGACAATTAGCTCACTATCGGTTCATTAAATGTTCGGTTATCATTCGTGCAACCCGGAACTCGTACCTATTTAATTTATGTAATCATTGTGTCGCTTCCCTAAATCTATTATGAGATCAGCGTTCTGCACGGACCTCGTCACTTGCACATTCATTTACATTTTATTTTATGCCCACAACTGTAATAATCTCTAACTTTTTACTGCAATGTTTATGGTAATTACGACAATTCATATTATAAATTAAGTTTCATATATTTTTTTCCCTTGGACACATAGACACACAGACACTTGGACACAGATATTGATTATTATTTATAACAAAAATATTATTTTAAAACGGAAAAGACAAAAAAACTGAGTAATATATTTTAGTGATTTAGATAATTTTTACACTCTTAGTGCATGCACATTTCCATGTTATGTAACAGATCAGCAAACTTTTTAATTTGTATCTTGTTTCTAATTTAAAAATGTATGTATTTAATTAAGCCTATTTGTTCAATTAATAAATAATAATTAATACGTTATGAACTTGATATGATAATGTGATAATATTTGTTATATTTATTTTCAGGTAAAATATATAGTTTAAAAAAACTTGATTCTGACCGGTAATTATTATAGGTTACCTTTATTTGCCATTTTGTAATATTTTTTTTGCTTTATAGAAAAAGCATAAATTGAAGAATAAATAGAATAATAATACGGTATATTTTAATAATTCTACTACACATAACACCCTACCTATTTATTATATTATTTTCTAAACTATAATTATTATTATAAGATTTAATAAAAATATTTTTTTAATTTTTAGTTGAAATTGTTAAATCGAAATTTGGCGATCATTCAATATTTTTAATTGTTCACCCATCAACTTTTCTTTGTCAGCTTTAATTACAATTTAAAGTGTAGGTACTTTTTTATTTTATATACGTTTCACATTCGATCTCTTTTTAATTAGGTAATAAAAAAATGATTGGCTAGGAGTAATACAACTCTGAATTAAAACTATCGTCGCAAATACAATCCGCAAAATGTGTGGTTTGTTCTGAAGTAAATGAAAGGCCTGCCCACAAATTTGTTGGGACGTCACAGTCATATTTGATTTTTATAATATTACCTATTTTATGTATATGGAAACCACATTGAATCGAGTAATTTTTATTCGTGAGTAAGTCACTGTTATGTGATTTTATTTGTTATCTATAATGTTAAATTTGAATTTAATAATAAATCATTGCATACGAAAAACGATACTGAGTAAAGTTAGCTTATTTTACTAAGTTTATTTCACGATAAGTTTTAGATTCTGAGTGGAACGATGGATGTATTGATTTTACAACGATGTGTGTGTGTTTTTTTTTTTTTTTTTGTGTCTGTCATCACGGTTTGGGGCGGTAAAACTGCTTCGATTTTTTTCAACAGTATCTTGTTCGATGGGAAAGTGAATCTAGTTGGTGCATTCGGGAGGTAAACTTTTAAAATTCTCAATATTGTTCACAAGTGCCGGGAAAAACAACATAAAAAATAAGGAAAAAACGGGAATTTTTCAACAAAATCGAATTTGGTTTATGGTGTAACTCTAAAACAAATGAATGTATGTACATTCAATTTTCACTGGTTGTTTATATTTGCATTTTATATACACGATGAAATTTTCAAAATATTATGATTTGTTTTGTACTGTTGAGGAATATTTTCATTTTCCGTTTTTTTTAAATTTTTTTTTCTAAAAATATCAATAAACTTTTATTTGTTGGTTAAAAATCCTTGAAAATTTAATAGAAGGCTCCTAGTATATTGTTTCAAAGGCAGATGAAAAATTTTAAAAACCCTTAGTCACTACTTCAATTTATCAAATACAAAATTTAATAATTATTTTGTAGTGAATAATTTATAAAATGTTCAACTATTATATCTAAGGATTGAAAATTTAAAACAAGATTCCACGTAAGTAGTTAATTCTGTTACCAAAAAATCTAAAAAATACATAAACACGGTTTATTTTTAAAGTCATTTTAAGTTCAAATTTGGACGAAATTACTTAATAAAAAACCTAGATCAACTATTTTAGATATTTTGTTGTGATTGCGTATAATATTATTCGTGGGTACTTGAAACTTCTAAAGTACACTATTATATATCTATGATAGTATCAGCTAGGATTTGTTGTTGATGTATAACGCATTATAAGTACCTAATGGATATTATGATATGATTAATTTGGAATTTACTATAGGTACCTATTATAGGTCAATTTTTTTTAATACTATAGATAAGTAATAATATGTCTTATACCTAGACTGACATACCGTCTCCGCTCAGAATCGTTTTTCTTATACAATGATATTATATCATTGAATTCAAATTTAATATCATCTATTATCATCTTTTTTTATATTGCTATTAAAATTATTTATTATAGTATTAGGTAGTATTACAGTAGGGTGATTTTTTTTTTTAATTTTTAATTTAAAATATTTGTGTAGTTACATAAGCTTTTGCTTTTAATTCTAACGACTTATAAAAACCGCTTGTATTATACTTTTAAGCTATTTAACCGAGCAAATTTTTTTTAACCACATTTATACAAAAAAAATTGAAGACTATCTAACTATTTTGACTAATAATATAATATAATAGGTACACCAATTATATTTCAATAATCATATTAAAATTTTAGCAAATGTTCATACATTTTTCTCCCAATTATTTTAAAATACTGAGAATTTTCAATTTTCTAAAAGTATTTACTAGATTCAATTTGCTACTAGAAACCTACATCGAAGTTAATCATTAATCACAAGAAAAAGTGTCTTCAAATACAAAAAAAAAATAATAAAATAACACACATCATCATCGTAAAATCAATACATTCCGTTAAGAATCTAAAATATGAAATTGACACTAAAATTAAATTTACTCAATCAATAAAATGCAATTCTAAAGGGGTAGTGGAATAATACCTAAATTTTTAGTTTATATTAGCAGTTTGCCTACTATATAGGCTCGATCTACTGTAGTCACTATAAAATATACATACAGATCTGCACTATGAACGTAGAAATGTACAATATTATTCATATAATGATATGATATATACTATATAGATATTATACTTTATATTTAACTGTACCCTTTATATTTTACCGTTGTAAAGATGATGTCAGCACACTATTTGTTTTCTCTTTCTGACCAACGCGCAACATAGTAAATTTGAGTTCAGCAGAACCAATATATTGTGTTGTTATTTTTATAATAATATTAGAGTGAATTAACTTATAATATCAAACTTAAATGTAAGAATATTAATCTAGGGCATCTCTAAGACTTTTATTAATATATTAATTTTAAACTGAATTATAACCATATGATTTATTACAACTTTGAGTCTTTGAAATGATTATAAATGGCTGTAGCTCTTGCTTTTAAAAGCTAATAACCCAAAATTGGTTCTGACGAACATAAATTTACTCTGTTGAGTCGGAGAGAGAAAATAAATAGCACGCTGATATTTACTCGATGAAATTTTTTTCGACACTAGATCCATAAATTATAATAAAATAAAATATTTAGTTGGTCTTCCGTTATATTATATATACTGTATACAACTGTACGTTTTCTCAAAATCAAAATCCCAAATTAATTTTCTTTATTTAACAATTGTATTATTGGATTATAGGTACATATTTGGCATGTAATAATTATATTATCTACTTAAGTTATTTTTTATATTCATCGACAATTTTTTGTCGTTTTTGTTAAATGTTTAAAAAAATTAATTTAATAAAATTATAGTGTACCTAATCCTAATGTGTTGTATGCTATTTTTCGCGAAAATTTAGACCATTGCCTATCAACGAGTTATAGTTATATTACTCTACTCAATACCTTATAATACCTTTGACCTAGGTATTTAAAAATGTATGGCTATGATTTAAAATTAACATTATCATCGATCGTCAGTCGAGTATCCACGTAAGTACAGAATAAAACATAACTAATAAGAAATATTATATTATACAACTATAACAGTCTGTGAGTAGGTAAGTACCTATAATCTGATAACAACATTTTCAAATAAAAACGACTAATTTGGGGTTTTTATTTCGGTGAAATAGTTTTTCCGAAATAAGGAATAGGGATTTTGATTTTCATGAAATAATCGGTCGGTAATATGGAGTCGGGATGACGGCGAGGTTGTAAATTTTTTCACCGAATTTCCGTTACAGACGATTTCTACTGTGATAAATAGTAACATTAACGTTTTCGAATCGTGACAAATAGTAAATGTGATCATGCAGCGACAAGACTCACGACCATACTTTGCCGTTTCGAGGAAATAAGCGGCCTTTTCTAGGTTGCCTTTGGATTTGTACAAAAATGCCAGTTCCACGTGCGCGTATGGCACCAGGAAACGGTCCTCTTTGATTTTTTTCTCCATCGACAGGACGGACTTGAAACACTCTTCTGCGTGCAGCGGGCTGTTCATAATACGCAGGCACACTCCTTTCAGCAGACACCCAAGTGCCTTGTTGTCATACTCGTATTCGCTGCCATATTGCCCTGTGTGGGATAAAAGACAAATATCAGTACTTATATGTATAGGTATATAGGATATTAAAGGTATTACAGTGGCGTGACACCAGACTTTTTTTCTACAGGGGGGAAATATTTTTTTTTAATGCTTGTTATGGGATGGTAGTATACGATGTTTTAATATTATCCTCACTGTTCCCCTTAATTATGATAAACATATTTTCTCATACAACAAGACATAAATAACACAGGGAAGTCGCTTATGCGTGCCGAGTACTTGAGTGTTTGAGCAGGTAATTCATTGTATTATAAGTGTTATTACTGCATTGTTATAATATGAATGTGTAAAATGTGAATTTAATGATAAATCGTTGTACCTACATGAAAATCTGTTCTGAGTGTAGATTGACCGTCTAAGTGTAAAGGGTATAAAGATTAAAGGGTATTTTGTTATACATTTATATTGTTCTAAGTTATTTGTTTTTCTATTAGTAATACAGTACCTATGTTAAACTAATTTTGGCCAAAAACAAATCGCACATATCATATGGTAGGTAATTACTAATTATATATATTACTTATTACTTTACTATTGCAAATTTTAGTGATGCTGACATGATATTTAAACGCGTAATATAAAATAAATTTAACCTAATAACCTATGTACTTTTAATATTTTTAAATGTCTGTAAAATGTAAATACCTAATAGAAAATTTCAAGTTTTTAATATTAATATTTTTTTAATTACAACAAATTAACATAATCGTTTGAATACTGTCAAGATACCTATCTCAACGGGTCTTTACTGCGAGATTCAGCGGAACACTCTGTATGGTTACAAAGTGAAATATTTGCAATTAAAAATTAAGTGTGAGCCGTAAGGGCATACTTTTACCTAAGACCTAAGTACTTAATATATATACTACCATCATAATATTTGACGTGAATACCTACGTCTCAATAGAATATGAAAATAAGAGAAACTTCGACGAACTCGTTAACGAAGTTTAGACGGTAAGTTCGGAGAAGAACTTTGTAGCTTTCAACTTTTAAGTGACAAATTACATTTCACAAAATAAATATTAAATTTATTACGATGGAAATGGTTTTAAACACGACATTAAAAATAGCTTTTCAAACTGTTCATTTTGCACTTTTATAGCAGTAAAAATACACAAAGTATAGTGTAGCTGCATAAAGTTTGAGTTATTCCTTTTATCGATTAAACGTTCATCACAGATGGTACTTTAGATGAGTGATTTTTGTGGAACTACCAGTAGCTCCAGGCGCCCAAGATAATTAATAAATTAATAAACAACAACACAAGACGGAAAATTGTATTTTGGAACTATAATAATGTTGTACCTACATAAGATGAAATTTGTTAATTCATTTTAATTAGTACTGACATCCAAGTGATTTTAAAAAGAAACGTGAGAGGTCGACACTCCGCTTGCACTTTTACATTTTTCTGAAATAAATAGATACGGTCTCAGGCCTCAGCTGCTTACTATAGCTATTGATTTCCCAGCAACCTATTTTACATATTTTTAATTATAGCATTTATTATTTACATATCTATATGTATATCCTCCAAATCCCTGTTGCGCATATTTTATCAATCCATAATAGAATAATAATTGATTTTATCACGAAAATCATTTTAAATGTCATCTTGAGTGATATAAATAATAAACTATTACACTATGCATATATTAATAATTGTATAGTTTATTAAAATATATGAAAAAACAACACCAGTCTACTAACGAAGGACAATGAGATAATAATATATTTTGTTATACGAATATAATTTTAAATAAGTACCAAATTTTGATTTATTTTTTAGTCATCTTTTCTCTTTACTTCTAAAACAAAGTTACGCGGCATTAGGTGCAGGACAGCCAAATCTGGTATAAAAGTTTTATAGTATGATGTACACAAACTTTGTGTATGATTAATTTGAAATTTATTATAGGTCAATTTTTTTTAATACCATTGATATGTATATAATATGTCTTAAACCTAGACTGACATACCGTCTCCGCTCAGAATCGTTTTTCTCATACAATGATATTATATCATTGAATTCAAATTTAATACCATCCATTATACAGTGACCCACTTGTAACCTACTGTACAGCAGAGCACCTTTTTAGAGTCGGTTAGCGTTACCCAAGAGACACCATGGGGAGGTTGGCTCATAATTGTTTCCCAATTTTTATTTTTTGTAACTAATTTAAAAATATTTTTTGTATTACATAGTATTATATTAAATCATTGGGTCATCATTACACAACGTGGACCACGATGTCATAAATATTTCCTAATATTATTGTCAAGTTTAAATTTATTAATTTTTTTATTTAAATGTGTTCATGTTGTGTTACAGTTATGTTTAGTTGGTACAACAACAAATGTTGCGATTATATTTATCTAAATTCTACATTTAAAATTACCAATTATAATGCACTCTTTACCATGACGGGTTTCAAAAACTTCAGTGATATTCACATTCATGATTCTTATTGTTCACTTAGGAAAACCGAGGAACGAATCAAACTGAGATACTGAGTCTGAGTGATTGAATGAATAAATAAATCTGTTGTAGACATAAAGACTGACGACCGTCTCCGCTCAAAACCTTTTTTTTTTTTATCGTACCTATATACATTGATTTATCTTTATATTCGAATTGAATACATCTATGTTGCAGTGATTTAATTACTCTGCAGTTACAAGGTACGAGTATTGCCTTTGTCATGGCAAATGTGTACAAAAAAAAAAAAGAATTAATCTATATTGGGTATAGCCCAAATTAAAAAAATATATTTTTATCGACAGTTTTTTTATTACGCCAAAACATGTCATGGCTATAAAAACTATAAGTATTACTCGCTAGAGTGCGGACTTTTATGCAATTGTAATTTGTTTTTATTTTTATTTTTTTGAATTTTAATCAGTATAATCTATACTGGTTATTAAATACAATTTTTTTTTGCATATTTGATGATTATATATTGCATATTTTGACAAAATTACATATTTATTGAAGTGTAATATTATACACTGTTTTCAAAGCCCAATAAATTTTTAAAATAATATTTCATCATGTAGAACATTTTAATAATATATTTTTACGACTACAAACCTATCTTTTTTTAGTAAACTTGTATACATTTTATTGTTTTGAATAGGAAGTGAAACGTCTTGTAAAACAAATTTCACTAAATAAATTATTTGTTTTGAGTAAACTGTAAAAAATGTAGGTACTTACATAATTAAGTTGCTAAATTTTTTTTATACCAGTTAAATTAATAATTAGCTGATAAACGATTTAATTGTATACATTTATCTTACTAAACAACCAATTAACAAAAATTTTTTTTCCATGTTTGTTTTATACTTTCATGGTTTTTAATGCATATATTATTTGGAAAATTGATATAATTTTTAGTGCATATAGAGATCGGTGCTCTAGTCTTTACATTATAATATTATAACTGTATTTAAATGTTCAGGTTTATACCGCGTCATTATCGTAAAAACTAAAATGTATATTGTATAAACCTACACAAGGGCTGTCGATAAAAACGAACCTTTTTTTTATTTTGGTGCAGACCTAAGTTTTACCCTATGCGGCTTAATTTTTTTTGGCACAATTTGGTAATTCCCTAAGGTACATTCGACTTTTATAATATTTTTAAAAAGAGTGACTTCGGAGATTTTTTATATTTTTTACTAATAATTTTATCGTCACAACCAATTGTCGTGTTAAGAAGTATTATACTATTTACTGAAAAAATGTTATATATTAAATAGTAGACAGTGCATAGTTAAAATATCTTCACGATATATAACAATCATATCAACTACCTATCCATAGTTTATAGTTATAACAACGTTAGTTGTTATTTATTTTAACTGTTGAAATACTTCCGATAATTATCTAAAATTATAGTAAATTCCTCCAAAAACTTTAAAATGAACTAATTGAATCCCAAAATAATACATTTTGAAATGAGTTAGTTCAATGCATTCAAATACTCGAGATACTGTATTAAGATTAACATTCCAGTTTATTGCAGTGAACTATAATTTTGTACTCGAGAACATATTATATGGAGTTAAACTAACTCTTTCCATTTGTACGTGTGTTAAAAATAAATTAAATTAAATTCTAAAATTAATTTTAGACACTGAGTGGCTTTAAAAATATTAAGTTATAACTTTGAAATTGATAATTATAAAAATAACGTATACTAAAAGTTTTGTATTAATAGAGAAAAAATATTAACTGAACTCAGCGAATAAGTTTAGCATTTTTTTTTTTTGATTACCACTCGAGTCACTCACTGAATGTGCAATTATTTAAATTGTTTGAAATAATAATTAATCATTTAGTCGTATATATAATTAGTAAAAATATTCATTCTACTATTAATGTACACAGCTGTATAAAGAAGTTAGGTAATTACATGTTTGCGTCTTCTACATTATTAAATAAAAAATATTAATTGGTTTATTTTTATTTAATAAACATTAAAATACACAAGATGATCAATCAAAAATATATTAAATTCATTTTTAATTTTAATCACGGCTATATAGACATGATGTAAATTTAACGTAGGTAATTTTTTTTAAACTAGCTGGACAATATATTTATTATATACAGTGCTAATTACCATAGTATAGCTCAATACTTAATAGTTATGAAATTTATTAATAACTAACTAATTAGAAGTTAAAATGTTGAAAAAAATGTTACTGTTTAATTAGTTAATATTATCTAGGGGCCCACTTTTAAGTACTCATGTCCTATATTATACTAGTCACAACGCAAACACGCGAGTATGCTGCTGCTGCAGTTCACACAATTAATATTATTTTTAATATTAATATTTATTAATTGATCTAACCTGATAATTAATCGTATATGCAGATTATTATAAAAAGATTCAAGCTCGTAAACACATAAATATTTTTTAATTAATGTATTAGTTACTATCACGATCGGTAAAATATTTTAATTATATATTAGTATGTATTTATACTATTTTAGTATACTACACAAACCAAGATCACGTGAATTTATTCTTTATGTTTTTGAATTTCGTTTGTGGAAAATTTTGATTTCTACAAGCCTGCGATAAATGTTGTTATTTGCTAAGTACGGTGTAAAGTTACGTGTGTGTATAGGATTTCCACCACGTATAACCAATGGTTTTTATCAGAACTACAAAAACATTTGAACTGGATGACTACTGAAGCGTTTTGTTTTTGAATAACTTTATAATATGTTATAATAACTATGAGGAATATTGCATACATAGACACACGGTCTGATGGTCAAAACCAGTCATACTCAACCTGTGTCCCTACAACCTTTTTTTCTGTGGCCCGCAAAAACTTAAAACTGAAAATTATATTTGATGTTATTTTTCATACAATCCCATATAATAAATCATAAAACGGCATATTATCGTAATTGTATTTTTGATCGTTTTATTTGTATGCTTTGTGATTCATTCCCACCCAAGCAACCCAATTACTCAATGTTGCGACCCAAGTAGTACGTAATAAACATATATGTAGGTGTCCTAAGCAAAAAAAAAAGTGTGGCTAGTCTAAACGAATCGTCGGCATACCGAATCGCTCAAGACGTCACTCTTTAGTCAGAAGGGGTTGCTCGGTTGCAGGACGCGTATATCATACAACCGGCCGCCTGGTATCGGAATTCAGCTGGTGCGATTAAATCCGCCACTAATTGACTTTAGACTTACACAGTAACCATATATGACTGTATTGATTTAGCGTGGTACGTAAATCGGTTATATTACACACACGCGATGGTCAGAAACTATAGAAGCTCTTGAAGCTCTAGAAAAAGTAAAAAGCAAAAACCTATAATGACTATAATATTGTTACGCCTGACGAAAATTCTTAAGAAATGTCTACGCTTGTTCGGTTTAACAATAGCTAATACGTCAATATTAGCATTGTAGTAGTTATATATAATATAGGTAGGTTTAAGTTTCGGCAGAATGCAAACATATAATATTATGTAGCATATTACTTTGTACGCCTGAAGTCTCATCATCGTCTTAAAATCGCAAACAATATAAAATATATAATGGAGTGAAATTACAAAAATCAATCGATCCGACAGTTTCGAACATCGGTGTAACATCATGTAACCCACTTACCCATCCTATAAAGGGTGATAATATTTGAAGAAAACTCGGTACCTACTTTAATTTTCACGTGATACTACTCGCGACTAATTTATCGGGATATCTTAATTGTTTAATACTTTAGAAACTTAATTTGAGATTTGAGATTTTAAGAAGCTATAAACATCGCCTTCTTTTATATTCGATTTTAAATTTGATTCCTTTTGATCATACTTGCTCACTAACACCAACCGTCAATCTATAGTAGACCACAAACTTCAATTTTGGATTTTGATGGCATTGTAAGGAAAAAAAATCTGAAATTACCACTCTGCAGGGGTCGATGATATATGATCGCGTTGAAAACCCGATACTACGTAACCTACGTACCTAATACGTAACTACTACCTACTTCGATAAATAACATTCGGGGGACTTCAATATATTTTACTCTTGGGCCATAATATGAAAAATTAAAACACTGTGGCCAAAACACTTTTAATCACATTTTACAATGTTTAGTTATATAGAAATGCAACGAACATAATAAACAAATGCAAGTTTTTAATGGTTATGCCTATGGCAAGCCATTGTTTAGATAAGTGTATAAAGAGTAATTTGAATTATAATGGTGTAGTAGTGGTTTACTGTTTTTCCTGAACTTTAAAAATATATACTATAGTTATGTTTAATATTGAATGTAAAACTTTAATATTAATATAGATGCGTTTACACACACATTAGGTTTTTTTGCGCAATCTAGTTTGTAAAAACCTGATTTGACCATTAAAACGTACCTATCTATTCAAATAAACGAATATTTAAACAAAACTTTGATTTGTACAAATGGTTTCTACAAATTTGGACGTTGACTGAAAATAAATCTGTGGCTGGCACAAATTAAGTTAGACTTGTAAATGATTTGATTTTCCATATTTGTATCTTAATAACTTAGTAGGTGGGTACTGCAGTATCATTTTATAACCTATTATTTATTATTAAATGTCTATCTGTGGACTGTGAAATCATATTTATTTAATAATAATCACTGACTATAGAATAAACAATGTAAAAAGTAGGTAAACAATTATAATTATAACAATTATAATCAATGATATATGTATATATTTTGTTATTATATAGAGAAAAATATAAGTTGTTCTGTTTAGTAACCCAGGGGATACTTAACCCAAAAATCTTCAAAATATACATGCATTTATACCATAAGCAATCACCGAAATATGACCAGGACTTAAAAAGTTTTATGCCCCATCAAATGAAGTTGAATGATAGTTTTTTGGGTGTGGTGGAAAGCCTACACGATTTTATAATTATTATTATGATATACTATCGGAAGTTTAAGTGCACCCCACTAATAGTTATACCACGATCTCCGCCTATACAGCTACTGTATCGAGTTATACCAACAATAATACTAACAATAAGTGATAACAATAACGATGCGATGTATATATGTATAAATTGGTTAATAACTGTACCAGGATTTTTTTCAAGATCCTTTGTGTTTCTGTCAATGAGCCTGTACAAATTGTCGCACAATGACTTGCGTTTTCCGAACACGTTGAACAAGTTCCACAGGTACAGCAATTCAACGGCGGGCATGAACAGCCGGTTGTTCTGATTGGTAAACCTTTGAGATCTCTTCACTGCAAATTTTTCCATTGGTAACGATTTCCCCGCGATCCTCTGTTTGTATTTGGGCACGTCACTGCAGTTCACACAAACAGTAACAAATAATAGGTAAATTATAAATATGTACTTATAATAATTTTCGCATAGAACGAAACCGGCTAGGGCTTTGAACCAAAACTAATTTTTCAGACCTTCGTTTTGTTTTTGTTTCCATAGGTTTTTCGGGTATTGAAAACCTCGAGCTTGTTTTAAGTAAGTACGTAATAATTATCGATTTATTTAGGGTTGAAATTATACAATTTTTTTTTTATTTCGTCATAATATATTGTGACCGCTATTCAATATTTTGTTCATATTATTAATATTGTTGTTGGTGTTTTAGTTAACGAAAACGATATACCTAATATGAATAATATAATATTAATATTAATAGGTAGCAAATCGGATAATACGAGAATATTATATAAAATACAATTAGTTCCTACTCAGGTAGGTACTTTTTATAGTAATATTATGTTGTAACGTTTATAGGTGCTGAGGCTTTTTTTTTTTTTATATTACACTGTTTGGATTGTTTTTGGTTCAAAGCCTTGTCAATGAAATTTAAAAAAAAAAACAACAAAAACTTAAGGTCCAATATTATAACGATATTATCATGTCGTGCAAGGTGCTCGCTTACGCCATTAGCTGGTTGACCGTATTGAGCTCATCGCGGGACAGACAATTGTATCCTCGCATGAGCATAATGCATGCGCGCTGGTAGTTGTAAGTAGTGCGTGACCACTTGCTCTGCTCGGCCAATTTGGCCGCGTACATTTCTGCCCGTTTCCAGTTTAAGGCAACGCTGAAAAGTATCGCACTATTATGAACATACCGCGATTCGTATACCGGTACCATGGTATATCAATGTATTAATGCCTGACTTGCATGTATAATTAATAATTATATTATATCAGTTAAATTGTGTCAAGGTGTCGAATCACGAAACAGTGGCGAATCTAGGATTTTTATTAACGCCTTGGGAGGAGGGGATGGCAAAACTTTTCAAAATAATATTTAAAAAAATATATATATAAATAATATTAAATACATATTCACAACAGTTAGAGCTAATAAGTATTACTTATTATAGTTATTACCTAGTATAAAGGAATTTCATATTATTAGATAATTATAAAAGTATTAATGTACTAGTATAAGTTACTCGTAAGTTATATTTCACAACTATATTTAGCATATATAGCACAGCTAATGCACTAGACCCCTCTGCCCCACCACTGTTACGAAATCAGATAAATCCGTTCGACATTTTTTATCACCTCCGATGTTACACTGGAATCAAATAGGTCGCTGTCATTTCATTTCAAACCATTTAATAATGTTTAAAAACCTTAGTGCAAGTTTCCTTTTTTACCAGTTAACACATCATCTCGTAAAGTATTAATACTTTTAAAAATATATGTATATATGATGTGATTAAAAAACAAAATATTTGAAAAAAAGTAAGTAGAGGTAATCATATTTGTTACAATCATTTAGTTTTTTAAATGACAACACACAGTTTTAATTTGATATTATCCAGCAGTATATGTCTCTAATATATTAGGTACATTATTATACGAACCAATTGGCCCAGCAAAGTTCCCAGTAGCATATGTGATGGAATTGCGGCCACGAGTCTTGGGACTCCACCGAAGCCGTGTACCACTTGATCGCGTCGTCTACGTCACCGCGCATAAACTCCAGGCGCCCTTTAAAGTACAAGAACCACGCGCCGTTGGGGTACAGCTGAGCACACGATCATGTAAATGTACAAAAAATATGTAACGATGGATAAATACTGATAGATATTATTTATTAAAATAATATGATAGGCATGTATACCTACCGTAAATAACCCCCAACTGGTTTTCGAATACGCGTAGGGTACTAGCCACTAGAGTATATTATAATATATAAATGATTTATAATATAATATTTATAATAAATCCAATAATTGAGTCCACAGATTATAATATTTAAGGATTGTTTCCAGTTGAAACATTAATAGAAGCATAATAAATGAAAAAAGTGCAATTATATAAAATATGACAAATGCGTGTCAAAGATTTGAAACAAAAATGTTTTTCAATTAACTTTTTCACTGTAAATTGTTAGGCAGATGATTTATTTGAAAATGTAGATGCATCTAAATTAAAATTTGAAAGAGTAGGCAGATACTAATATACTGTCTGGGTTATTGAAATACCTGTACTAAGAATAATAGTCCTTAAAAACGCTTTTATAAAAATATAAAATAGATGTAGGTAATACTGTATATAGCATTTATTACTCACATAATCTTTACAATTTTTTAAAATATTGAAATATTAACAATTGTAAATTAGTTACTAAAATATCTCCCTAATCCATTATCATGGACCTATTATCTTTAGCACACAACGTTAAATAACTCAAAACTAGTCGTTCAAATTTTGATTTGCATACAACGAAATGTTAAAAAATTCAGCCAATTTATAATTTACAGGAAAAAAGAGTAATTCTCATTTACTTGATGAATCACCATGTATAATATGTGTGCAATATAGGCGTGTTCTATGGTTAATGCTACTTAAAGCTCTTTTATTCGATTAGGTACCGTTTTTATTTTATCAGATGTCCCACTAATCAGCTGCCCCCCCCCCCCAAAAAAAAAAATATATACTTAGGTATACAGTATATACACTATGTATTTTATTATCGCAGTGTATTATACGGCAATTTATACCTATACTATAATAAATTGATAAATAATACAATAAATTTAGCGATGGAAACGAAACCTTACCGTCAGCTGTTGGCGCAGCGCTGCGTCGCAAAACTCCAAGTCACCCTCCTCCTGACTGAAAACGTACACCACAACCAGGTGGTATGTGAGCATGGTTAGCACGCACAGGACGTGCCGCAGTCCATGTGGCACCTGGTAACACAATTCAAGTTCGCCGAGGCCTTGTTCCTGCGATTAGATTCTATTTTTAATATTTACATTCAGGAAAGCGACACGTAATATATACGTAGGTATATTAGAGTTATGGATGATTTAGGAAAGGGTAGAACGTCTGCAGTTACATTTTTTCTGATAATTTAATCGGAAGGCGCGTATGATTTACAAGGAAAAAGTCAAAATCCCTACATTTTAGGAAACTCAATAATCGTCTCAACTATGTATGGGCTATAATGGCTTTTTCATTACTTTTTTCGTAGAAAAATTACAAAAATCAAATAGTTTGATAATACCGAATGGAAACTACGTAAAAAAAATATTTTCTAAAGTATAATAAATAATAATTGGAAAATTACCAAATTGACTTTTTCCTTTTATCAACGAACTGAACTGTCCAATAAAATCATGAAAAATAAATAAAAATCGGCACTTGTCTGTTATCACCTCGTTACCTAGTCATGTACAAATATTTATCACCCCAACCCACCGGTGACCTTACTTCAGCACTCTTTAATCTAAAATTAAAATGTTGCTATTTTTCTGTATCTCTACGAT
The DNA here is from genome assembly GCA_016617965.1 of Macrosiphum rosae. NCBI lineage: Eukaryota > Metazoa > Arthropoda > Insecta > Hemiptera > Aphididae > Macrosiphum > Macrosiphum rosae. The sequence continues at coordinate 27,031 of WHPZ01589444.1, read as the reverse complement.
ATCTTATGTCTAGGTTAGTCTAGTGTGTGATATATCCATGAAAAAAAGAGTAAATGCTTCTTATAATATTTGAAATTATATTTTATTATATTTTAATCATGTTATAAGTATAATAGTACTTATGGGCTATGTTATCAGTTTGGCGCCATATTTTATGTGTAATTTAAAGTGTATACCTATCTTACAAACGTTATTAGATTATATTAAAATATTGTTAAAAATGTATTTTTATGAATTATTTCCCGCAATATTTAACACTAGCATTGAATTTGTTAAACAAAATGTATCGTTGAAACAAATTAAATATGTAACATTTGAATCGTTAAAAAACTATTTAATTGTTTTACGTGTAACTATGAAATATTAATTATTAACTATGATACTATAAATTGTAAACAAATTACTATCTATTATTGGGTATTTAAACTTTTATTAAAAATCGTTTTGTAACAATACATAAAAAATATCATAGTTCCGTTCCAAGGGTTATCCATCGGGGAGGTCTGGGGAAAGTGCCCTCCCCTCACCGATCACAAAAGAATGTATAATATAATTGTTCATTAATTAGTAAAAATCAGCATCGTAGAAATGATTTTAATTTAAGTGCCCCCTCCGTACACATAATTTGGATCCACCCATGACAACGGACGGCCACCCGGTGGCGGGGTGGTTCATTTTTTACAGCATGGTAACCATATTTTTGATAATTTGCTTCTTTTGGCTGCCATTCCGATCACAAAACTTCACACTTGCGTTAAGTATGCATGACATGACGTCCTATCAATTCCTTTATTATCAGTGGTTGTAACTTATAATAATATAATAATACGTTATGGCGGGCGTCCAATCGAAAGGCTCCACCTATATAAACGAAAAAGTGACGTTTTCGCTGTAAATTTAATTTTTTCCTCGTTTATAATATACGTCAACGTCAGCCACAACACTATTATCTATTTATCTGTAACGCACAGTTTTTTCACCGGATGCGGATCGAACAAAATATAGCCGGCAAAATATAAATAAATAGTGACACATGCGATAATTTTATTTCTGCTTTCCTGCTGCTGTTAGCTGAAATGCGCCAATGTATAAAAAGAATGAATCGGCGGTGCCTTTCAACTGCAGAACTCCCAGTTCTCACGAATTATATTATAAGGTACATTTTATATTTTATATAATATTCATAATGTAGATATATTGTGAACGGCGTTTCTAAAAAAATGATTACTTTGCTTCCGGAAAACCCGATGAATTCCAGTAGTTTGATTATTTTCGATGGCAGTAACGAAATCATCTATACACACGGGGAAAAATAAAAATACACAATATAAATTTAAATTCGTATACGTCATATTATATTATATTATAAATGTATAAAGTATGTGTGCAGTGTGAACGTATAATAGTGCGATACACAGTGTTCGGACTTATCTAGATAATTATTTGTTCATCTTTTTTTTTATCTAGATAAAAAAGTATTTATTTTTATCTTTATCTAGATAAATATCAGTTAAGTTATCTTTTATATCCATCTAGATACATTTGTGTTGCATTATCTTTATCTTTATTTAGTTAAAAAAATACTTATCTAATCCGAACACTGGTCCGATACATAACGATCGAAACTCGTGTCGACCATTACATAATGACATAACAATACATGATTCACTATATGATTCTGGGTGAAATCCAATTCCATATCTATAATGATGAATTTATCCAAATTCTGATTTTTTGGAATTTTTTAGTATAAGTTATACTTATGGACCATATTTTCATTTATTTAGATCTTTAAATAATTTTTAGGAATCAAAATTTGAATAAGTAATTTTCTAGTTACCTATTAATATTATGTATAATATTTTACATTTTTAGGATAATAGTTAATAAAAATGGTTTTAAAAAAATATAAAATGAATGTAATATTGGATCTAATATTTATTATACTCGAACATTTTTAGTTTGCACCAATTATAAAATGTTGATGGATTAATATTAATTGGGAAGTTTTTAAATAATCATAGACCTAATGTCATTCGAACCCATTATATATATTATCATTAGGAAAAACAGTTAAATAACTTAAAAATTACTAGTTAGGATTTCAATTTAGATGCATTAATATTTACAAAAAAGTCATCTGATTAACAATTTACAAGATTTTAATTTAAAAAAAAGAAATTGGTATGCTACAGGACACTCCTTAAATTATATTAAATTCTAAGTATTTGAAAATATGGCTCTTTAAGTATACTTACAAGTTTCAAAAGTTCAGATTTTTATACATTTATTATTGAAAGGAAAATGGTGGTGAGCATACTCGGTTAATAAGTAATAACTCTGTATAATATAACCGTATACCTATATTATTATATTTATCTATGTGCGTATATATTTTTTATAGTTTATTGTACGAAATATTTACCAGATTAAAAGCCCCAATACCTAGGCGCACGCCGCTCTCGAAATGCTCTTTGTAAGACTTCTCGTTTTCTGACCACTCGCGCGAGGTAAGTATGACATTACATTCTCTAGAAAAAAAACATCATGCGTGCTAAATATTTATTAATTAATGAACACACACACACTAAGACGCATTCTCGACTAATTTATTAGTCCAAGACAGGGACTGTAATATTATAATCAGACCGTAAATATAACCAGTTTTGTGCAAAGCCCGGAATATTGTCTAAATCATTAAACTAGAACCTTTGTTTCAAATTATTGTATTAAGAGTCCAAAACCAGAAATCATATTATTTTAATAAGTACAAACACTAGAACACCAATCACTTGAAATATATTGATTTTAAAGGTTAAGTATTTAACCAAATGGTTTGTATAGTACCTATTATTTCTTCTTATATTCTGTACGTACCTAAATGTAAAAATGTATAAGAACATTGTAAATTGTTTTTTCTTTAACAGTGAAGTGTTTATGTTATTATTTATGTTACAAACCATTATAGAATATAAATTAATACATTATAAAAAAATAACCCAAGTGCCGAAGATTTCACTTGGAAATATAGCTTTAACCAGAACCAACGAATCGTAACAGTTGATGACCGCTTAAGCGAATATAACCATTACTAAGCGAAAATATTTATAACGTTATATTGTCTATCAAAATCTAACAACATATTATTAATTATTATGTTCAATATGACATTACTAAACTGGTAGGCACATAGGAGTCAGGAAGGTAAATAATAGAGGTGGGACGAACTCCAACATATTGTCTCGAACCGAACTTTTTAATTGTACTTGAACCGAACATTTCGTTCAAACATCAAACCACACTTGAACCATATATTTATTATATTTCATTATTGAACTGAACCCAAACTAAACTTTTGAATTAAATGTAAAATTAAACTTTATAGTCCTATGGCAAACCAACATAACTAACGACTATCGAGTAAGGAGTAGCACTAAATAAAAGCAAGGACCAATTTTATAAATCATAATAATTTATGAATATTGAATAACAATGGTCAATATTAACTTTTATATTATTCAGCGAGTTACGAACTTCGATTACATAAATAGTACAAACCCAAAAAAATTATGTAAGTCTATAAAATATAATCGATACCCGGGCAGTATCGTGTGTTTAATTTTATTTTTGTAACATTAAAATTAAAAATAACAATACATTCAACACAGAACCATTAAAAATAAAAATAAACTAGTATAGAATATGGGTAAATCGTACATGGTACATACATACATATTATAGACAATAAACAAAATACAAATTAATTACTTATTTAATATTTAACAATAAACACCGGGAAAATGTTTGATTAGAATCGTTTGACGAATTGGAATTTTAAGTTTGAACTATTTTAAAGTTCGAACATTTCGTTTGAGTTTGGTTCGACTTTTGAAAAATTGAACGAAACACCTAAAGTGTGGTCCGATTTTTCGAATTTCGAACAGTTCGACCCACCTCTAGTAAATAATATATATTAGTGTTACTCAGTATTAGGTAGGTACCTCCTATATCACAAACCCAGACGATAGACTTAAACGTCTCGGTCGTACTATACCGGACGAACACATACTTGTACGAATTGTAGCAAGATCGTATTTTAATGCCAGCGCGGATGAAACTGACTAACGTCTCATCCTCGATGAATGTCAACAGCGCTTTGAGTAACAGTGCTTCTGCAAAACACAGTTCGGCGTGCAACTCGTCTGTACAGGTAATAAAAGTAATAATAATTAACAACAGGTGTTAAACATAAGACATTAACAGTTTCAGAAATAATTTAATGATACTGGTTCAATTTTATATTCTACAATGTTCACATAAAATATTATTCGTATTATTCGCGAACACTAGCACTCTCTTGAGTATAATCTGTTCGGTTATTAGGTATAAATATGTATTATTTTTGTTTTAAAAGCAAGATAAAAGAAGTTAAACTACTTGGGATGATAACGAATTTCGATGATGGAACACAATTAAAATAAAAAAACCCAATTCGACATAATTTAATGCCGATGTATACTGTAGTACAACACAAACAATAATATAATAGATATAAGCCTATGCATCTATGCACCTATGTAGGATAGACAAGAAATACAATGAAGGAATGAATATATCACGGCAAATGACAATAAATAGAATTTTAACTATCCATCGGGCATAATATATTATATGTATACCGTTATTAGCCTATAGTAATATTACGGTATATTATGTTTTGTTTGGATAATATATGAATTATGTAGTAACACCCAACTCTAACTAAGTACATAGATGGGTACCCTATGGCACCAGTATTGTACGAATGTATAATATAACTATATAAGCATATAACCTGCAGGATTTAGCTGATTTACAAATAAGATGGTCGGTAAACTCTAAACAGGCTGTCACCAATAAGCGGAAAATACGACTCAAATGCAAATCAAAGCCCAAAAGTACTAAGTAATATGTTATCGATAATATTTTTCATACAAGTAATAATATTTTATACCTAGACAATTTAATATAGTGTTTAGGTATTTTATAGGACCATTAAAACATTAAATTAAGTAGTTAAAAAAAAAACTGTTGAGCTAATTTTTAAAAACGTATCATATAAAATAGAATAATTAATAAAACAATTAGTTTATTGTATCTATGTGTTTTTGTTTATACATAATATATTTCCATTAACAATCACCTACCTTTTTAATTTATAATAGATAATTAATAATCAGAGTTATAATTAATTGAGTAGGTACCTTAAAATCAATTTTGAAATTCAATACTGAAAGTTGTTTATCAATTAAAGAATAATGGGTTTTAACTTTTAATTAAACTAAATAATAAAATTGAATTTTCGATTTTATCCCATTGTTAAGGTACAAAAGAGCATAATATTATCAATTTTGCGCTTTTAGGCTGTCTAATAAATAATGCGATTTGTGCTTTTGGACACCATTGGATAAAACGTCTTTTTGAAATTAAAACCATTATTATTATCAGTGTGTATTCTTATCGATCGCGTTTCCTTGAGTGTATTGGTAATAAAATATAAATAATAAATATAATAATACGCAACTTAATAGTGTTTATTATGCCCTCCTAAAATGTCTTAATCAATAAAAAAAAAAAAATAGTAGAAAGTTCATTATTCAATATTAATGACAAACTATACAAGAGTTCTGTTCAAATGGATCATAAAAATTATACTTTTTTAATTAGTTTTAAAAATACTTATCTTTTGCACTTAAAAGAGCACATTATATAGTGGCTATTAGTGATAAATTATTAAACTTGATTTCGAGATTTTTACGACTCAAACAAATCGGTAGAAAATCACGTTCAATTAAATCGCTAATGGTTATTTCAATTAGCTATAATAAACTGCTATTGTAATAATCTATACGTTTTGCTACATTCAATTTTTTTTCATCAATGAAGCATGTAAAAAATATAGTAGAAAAAGCAGTAGGCTTATGTAAATACCTGTACGTATCTAGATCGTTTCTAGAAGTAATAATTCAATGTCAATAACAACAATATTAAATCGGGTTTAAATACATGTTAAGAAATTGAATGTATTATGTGGTACCTAATGTATGTTATTTTGAAATGCATACAAGCAGTATACAATATTTGATAGGATTTATCAAATATCAAATATTATATTTTTATTATTATTAATCTTTAACTTCCAGAATGTACAGCGAAAGTTTGATCATTTATATAAGTAAAATTGTCAGATCGTATCTGCGATACATCCTGTTTATAATACGTCCATACGATCCTTACAACATTTTAGTTTCCTTTAAAATAACCTCTTGTTGCACTAATTATTGTATCAATAGGTACTAGGTAGGTACCTACGTATGCATTTATGGAAAATCGATAACCATGCATTTTTTACGAGTGTTCGAGTACACAGTATCGCGTATCCATATTTTTTTCAATCATTTCAGATTTAAAATTAAAAAAACTTCAATAACAAATTATGTGTACTAGGTAACATTAGTTTTTGATTTTTTATTCAATTTGAAATTTATATATGCTATAATATAATCAAAGGTGACCGTGGTCACACGTTATAGTAATTTTCAGGATCAAGAACTCGAAACGCACTGATCATCTGCTGTTGCAGGATTCAAGCACAGATATTGTGAGCCATAGGGGCTAATATATAGCCTAACTTTTAAGTTAGCCCTCGTGGAAAAAAGTGCTAAAAGGTTTATATTTATTATTTTAGTACCTAAATAGGTATATTATAGGTACCTACATAAAAAAAATTATTTAGCTTTTACATATTGTTTTAAAAATTCTTAAATAATTTCAGTTTCCATTTTGATTAATAGCAATTTTCAGATAGGTGCCAATATAATTAAGGCAGATACATAATGGAACGTCAATTTTAATGCACACCAAATTAGTGGTAACTAATGTTCCATCGATACAACCTGCAACGATACACAAGGAAAACTAGCTCAAGGAACATAATATAGTTTTTATAGTTGATTCCCTACATCTGTGCTGATGTGCAGTAAGGTAATGACGTTAACATCTACGCATCTACGATTTAAATTAAAATTTTATTTTTATTTCGTTAGTCTCATATTTTTCTGGTTTCCTGATTGGTACACTATTTCAAAGTTATTTTAAGAACTTATTACAATATCTATATATTATGTATGTGCGCGCTGGCGTGCAGAACATTTTTCAGACCTGAGGCAAAGTATACAATTTGACCACCCACCCTACCACCATCAGGTTTTTTGCTAATTTTTTTTAACAAATTGTATACATTTATATGCTATTTAAAATGTACTATCAAACTAGTTCCCGGTTGCACACCTAGTAACCACCCACCCACCCACCTGCATTTTCCCTGAGGAAATTGCCTCAAAAATAGCTGTTCAGCACGCCAGTGTAATGTGCTTATAGGGGTGGTTAGAGGGTCCACTAGCTCACCCCTGAAAATATTTCTAGTCATGCTACAGCATTCAAAAACGTATTAATATAAATAGCATACCCGGCGTGTACGAGTCGTAGTTAGGCTTTTTCATTATGTTCCCGATGGACTGCGTCAGAGTGGTTTTTCTTCTATACGAATTGCACAAACGGATACTGGATTTCAGCGCCGCGGATGCTTTCTGTATGCTCGCCTGCATAAAGAATTATAATATGTATTCATAAAAAAAACGATATTGTTATTATTTTAGGTGAAATATTTAATATATATATCGCCGGTGTTATAAACCGCAGCAGAGTGATTCATCAAGTATGCTCACTTGTAGGTTTCAATTAATATAATGAATTTATTTGAATTCTGATTTTGGGAATTTTTAAGTATGGGTACTTGAGAATCATATTTTAAAATGTTTAGATTTTTATGCCGTTTAAAAAGTACCTTGTGGCGATATCAATTTTTACAAACAATCAGTTTAAGAGGATGTCTCACACCGGTATTTCTAGCCTATAACAACTCAGAAGCTACTCGTTCGAATGTTGGTTTAGATTTTAGATGCACAAAAAATTCATCAATACAATTGACAGTAAAAATGGTCGGTTCTCATTTGAAAAAAATCAGTGTGTACCTATGTATAAACAGTTATTTTGTAGGTATGTATAAAAAGTATTTTTCAAAGTATATTTTATGTAGTTAAAAATAATACTTAAGTACTTAAACATTTTAAAAATTGGAATTTAATTAAATTAATTGTCAAAGGAAAAAATGAAGGTGAGCATGTTTGGAGAATCAGTCTGTATACGATGAGCTATTCCGTTCAATGCCATAATATGCGGTATTAAGATCGACGTCATCAAATCTGTTTTTTGCCTTTACGTTTTTACCGGTATGTACATTCTAAACGTGTCAATTGTGTTTGGTGTATATAATTAAAATTGTAGGTATTATAAAAAAAAAATATTTGTAGAAATATTGTACAAGTAACATAAAGTACAAATATTAATAAATACAACTAAATTATTATTGCAGTGGACGAGGCCTTGACACAAACTAGACCTACAGAATCATATCGCGGTTTTGATTTTATTTTTTGCACACAAATCCTTGACAAATAAACAACATATTTTTAGTCAAAACACAAATGAATAGAATAGGTACATGATTTGCATAGCATAAAAATTAAAACAACATTAACCTGTTCAAATGTGAGTAAAGCTTCTAGAAACAGAAAAATTGATCTCCCAATGGTGTGATACATGCTCGTTCCAACCCTATAAAACCGTAATTAAAATTATAGATTAAACGATTGACAAACATATTAATTTTTAAGTACATAACAATTCAGTGGGCAGTACAAATTATAATATTACAAAGTATAATTTTCATCAGATGTACATTACATACTTAATAACGTCATAGGTAGTACGGTATAACATATTTAAATAATAAACATATCAACATTTATCGTGTTACACTATTTAACCATATAAGTCTCTACACTAACATTTCCGGTATGGCGATAATCATGGTGTTTTAAAATTTTAAATAGAACAACATTGAAACTATAGGTAGAAACATACATAATAATAATAATAATACCATTGGCGTCCATTGCAAAACAACAAAGTGAACAGAATATATTTTTCAAATTATTATTCAAATCTTCTTGTTCATGCTACATAATACAATAATATAATATATAACATGAATGTTTTAAATATTTATCAACGTTTTTTTCATTCTGTTGACAGAATCTGCAACTATACATATATTTTATAAGGAACACTTAATTTTTAAGATACAATGTATAATGTTATTATAATATCAATAATAACATGTAACGTTCAGTGTTCCAAATGCGTAGATTATTATTATCTTTTATTTTTTTGGACTGTTTGTACAGCTGATTTATTCAAAAATGTTACAAATATTATGATACACATTATAATGTCAACGCTATGCCAGTACAGCGCGCGAATACAAATTAGGTATTAAAATCGACTTTATATGGAAATTAGTGAAAACCCATTAAAGTTTGCACACTGCTTGCCAAATGGAGTAGTATTAAGGGCCAAACTCAGATGAAGGGAGCCTATCATAATGTCTTGCTTTTTCATTTTAAAACTCAAGTCTCGCGATAAAACCACAACAATACTGGTCTACGCAATAGTGACCTGTACGTCTAGGTACTCGAGAATTTTCTGAAAGCTTGTGCTTATGACGAGCATAATATAAGTGGAATCGGAATTAGTCAATGGGATTTTATAAAGAAACGTGCAGTTTCCAAGCCATGGCAGGAAAAACATGGCAGTTAATACCGTAATAAGTACTACTGAAAATAATTACACTATTATTTACGTTTTAAAAGATGTTAAATGTATACCTATATGTTTAATTTTTATTTTGTTATAAATAATATTATACCTATACTATAAATGTGCTTATGTCCAAATTAGGTGGAATTAACATATACCCATATGGCCATATTGATAACGATAAGTGTGACATAAGATTGGATAACTGCAGCCGTCCAGTGTTAAAGTACTAATTATAGACATTACATTTATATATTTTACTTTTTTCTTAAATATAGTGATTAATATATGATTGATGAACATAAATTGTTTTAGTTTTTAACTACGTTGGCTATAGTTAAATACATTTGTACCTTGAAGTGCGATTATATTTATTTTTTCTATGTGTAAAAGGGTAATATAAAGAGTATAGTACCATAAAACTTTCTCCCCGGTCGGCAAATTTGTTAACACGGCACTGCGTTATAAATTATAGCTATAGAGCAACAATACTTGTACCTATATACTATAATATTATGTATAATGTATAATAATTTTCAATTAATTATTATTCATTACTTACTACGTAGGTATATGCTTTATAATGATCACAGCCAAATGAAAATACCACACTGAATCAAATTATTTAAAACGAATTCGGTGCGATCCACGACCTATGCACTTAATGTATTTAGGAAAATGGTAAAAAAAAGGTTCTCTCTCAAAACTTTTCTATATATAGTTAATACTTTTTAAACTATTACCATAAACAGCTATAATATTTCGTGAAAAATTAAATTGTTGTTTTTGTGTTACTTATACCGATATACGAATCTGCATAGGTTCCTACCAAGCCAATTACTTACGTACAATTAAATGAAATATTTTAGAAATCGAACAGTTAATTTCCGTTAAATATTGAAATATAGTTGTTACTGCTAACCTACATAGATGTTAAAGTAGATATATATTGGCAGGACTGCAGAAGACAGTTATAACTTATTAACGATAGCCGACAGGAGACGGGAGATTACACTCTGTTACAGTGTGATTTGCCTGCATGCTTACCCCTTTTATTAAATAATACAGTCATTCATAATCTGATTTATAGAATTTTAAAATATACTCAAAGACCATATTTAAAATGCTTGAGATTTGTTGTACAATACACTATAAGAATGCCCAAACTCGTGGATGAATATACTGATAACTAAGCTCCGGTAGTTATCTTAGGTAAGGTTAGTAAATACATTAATATAATATAATATACCTACTCTATTGCTTGTATTCATTCTCACTATTACCAAAGAATAAAAATAACTCCAGGCGGCTCAGTAATCTCCAATCATGCACAAATGGGGTTGTCCTATGGCGATACTAACTTCTGTTTTTCAAGTGAGAACTCTACTTTAAATTATTTAACGTATAATTTTTCTGAAAAGGTTGACGTAAGTATTAAAATCAAAATTTGAACGAGTAGTTTTATATTTAACTTTGGACGCTAAGAATAATAGTTTCAAGTTTGGAAAGAGTGGATTTGGAAGATATAGTTGTGTTCAGTTTAATAGCCTATAGGCCTATAATATCTATTAATTTTAACGTTTTAGTAAAACATTAATGATTAACCTATCACAATAAAATTATAGTTTATAAAAATGGTCCAAGTATAATAAATACCCACTAGATCCAATATTACATATTATATTTTAAATTTTAGGTACTCGTTTAGATTTTGAATTAGGTGTATCTAAATGTATACAATGACATTTTCAAAAAATTATCCATGACAAATAATTTACAGTAAAATTAAGGTTCCTCATTTAAAAATAATATAAGTTTGTATCGCCACAGGACATTCCTTATACGAAAAAAATCAAGAATTTGAAAATATGTTCTTGGCTTTACTTGAAAATTCCAAAATCAGAATTTGAATGCACTTATTATTAAAGGAAAACATGGAGGTGAGCATGCTTGCTGGCGAATATTCCCTTATAATTTGAAAAAAATTGAAAAATGAAAAAATGAAAAAAAATACACTTTATTTATTAGATATTTACAATATACCCATAGAAACTAAACAGTATGATTACAAAAGCGGGCGAAGAAGATGAATAATATACATTTTTCAGTAAAACAAGGTCTACAAGGTCCAAGAGTAGATTACGGTTTAATGCAATTCTGAGTATAGAATTCGGCTATGGAACAAGGTAATTCAACCAGTTTGTTGTAGTGCAATTAAAAAAAGTATATATTATTAAGATATAAATAATTAAATATATTATCCACTAACAAGATGCCGTTTATAATCGTTTGTATAACATTACATCGTACACTTACAAGGTGAACCTTAAGGGTCCTACAGTCGTCACACATTATTTCAAAAAGTTAGATGTCATCCCCAAACAAAATTATTGCAAACAAATTTAGGTTATTGAGTATTTTACTCCTAGTAAATTCCAAAAGCGTCAGGAAAAACAAAAAAAAAAAAAATTAAAGAAAACCCCCCATTTTTACTCAAAACCAGTCGCCGACAAAATCAATTTGGTTTAGAAATAAAAAAACTAATAACTTTAGAGACTTTAAATTTTCATAAAATGTTTATATGACAATGTTCTATAAATGATAAAATACCTAAATGATAAAATGCTGATTCTTATTAAACTATTTATAAGTGGGAGAAATTTCCAATATTTTTAAGTTTTTTCTTTAAATATTGATAAAAAATATATCATTAAGTCAAAAAGGTTTAAATCGTAATACAAGGTTCCTAATACATTGTTATGATAGCAATTTAAAATATACATATACACATTAAGCATAATTTTTTTTTAAAGCATTTTAAGCTTACATTTTGACAAAGATCATCCAAATCAAGAAAATTTGTAAATTATTTTGTGTAGGTAGTTTCAAATTTATAAAATGTTTAATTATTAGGTATAGGTCATGATTGAAAATATAAAAGGTTAATCATAAATAGCTTATACTGTAACCAAAAAACCTAAAAAATATATAAACATATATATTTTTTTTTTTTATAAATATTTTAAGTTAAAATTGGGCGGAATTATTGATCCATTTAGGTCTATACGCTCATTATTTTGAAATTTCAATTATTTTAAAAACAACATTTTGTGGGGTGTCCATGTGCCACCATACTCGACTCGTCTAAACTTAAAAGACCTTTAGGTGTAACAGTATTGGCAGTGGCGTGCACAACTTTTTCTAGTTAGAGGGGAGATATTTTACAAAAAAATTGTGAAATTTCTATTATACAAATTAAAAACAAAGATTGATTCAGTCAGTTTTCTATAATATTATTATAAATAATTTAAAAAATATATACGGATTTACTGGTATATTAGCACTTTTAATGAAATGTAAAATTAATTATTTATTCTATTTTTTTATTTTTTTATTTTATTATTTTTTTTTTTATATTTTTTTTTTTTATTATTTCAAAAATTACTTTAGAGGTACTTGGCTGCCTTGACTACATTATGGCTTAACAATAGCTGGATCATCAATATCTTAAAAGTTCAGTTGTATCTTCTTGTTCTTGGATCTGAATTTTAAATTCTGAGTGAAACGATGAATGTACTGATTTTACAATGATATGTGTTTTTTTTTTTATTTTTTTTTTTGTGGTGTCTGTCATCACTTTTTAGGACAGTAAAAATGGTTAGATTTTCTTTAACAGTATCTTTTCTGGTAGGAAAGTGAATCTAATTGGTACTTTGGGTGGTCAAAAGTAAAAATTTCCTAGTAGTTTTCAAAAGTCCCTTGAAAAACAAAAAAAAAATTAAGTTTTCTAGAAAATGTATTTAGGTTTTTGGTGCAACTCATAAACTAAAGATCATAGGTACATGGAATTTTGACCAATATTATATTAGAATAATATACTAGCATTTTCTATATACATTTTCCAAATATTTTGACTTATTTTGAGCTCTTTACGGACATTTTCAGCTTCCATTTTTTTTAGTTTTTTTTTTCTATAAATATCAATACAATTTTATTTGTTGATTAAAAAAGCTTGAAAATTTAATAGAAGGCTCCTAGTATATTGTTTCAAAGGCAGATGAAAAAAATTAAAAATCAGTAGTTACAATTTTTTTTTATAAGCATTTAAAGTTCAAATATCGACAAAATACGTAAAAATGACGAAAATTTGAAAATTATTTTGAGTTAGAAATTCATAAAAATTAAGATTTGAAAATGTAATACAAGATTATTCATAAGTTTGTTTATCTTTATCAAAAAAAAATATTTTCAAGCAAATCAAATTAAATTTTTATGAGCGTTTGAATTTCATATTTTAACGATATTGGATTTTATTAGATATTCACTCGATTTCTCATAAAGCGATTTTGTTATTTTGTTGTTATTCAAAAACAAATAACTGTAAATACATGAAAATTATACTGAATGTTTATATTTTCATTTTCTATACACCATAAAATTTTGAAAATATTTTGGCTCTCTTTGAGATGTTTACGGACATTGTCAGTTTTCAATTTTTTTCTATAAATATCAATAAAAATTTATTTATTGGATAAAAAAGCGTGAAAATTTAATGTAAGGCTCCTGATATATTCTTACAATAGCAGTTGAAAAACATTGAAAATACATATTCACAATTTTTTTTATAAGCATTTAAAGTTCGAATTTTGACAAAATATTTAAAATTTAAAATTTAAAATGTAATAATTATTTTTAGTTAAAAATGTATAACTTTTATAGCTAACGATTACAAGCTTATAACAAGATTCCACGTAAATAGATTATATATTATAAATTACTTTATTCATAGGATGACTGACCGTTTTCCCTCAGAATCGTTTTTCTTATACAATGATATTATATCATTGAATTCAAATTTAACACCTTCCATTACAGTGACCCACTTGTAATATACTGTACAGCAGAGTAACATCCACTTGCCCACTTTTTATAATGTTTATTCGTAAGCCAAGAAGCGAGTGTGTTGGGCATAGACATTTTACGTGTATGATTCATTTTGTACAAATTAACTTAAAAATTGTAAAAATGCAACCACAATACAATAATTATTTCTCGTTTATGAAAATAAAATGATAAACGATAAATAAAATAAAATTTAAATAAAATTGTTTATAGATACATTAAACTTTCAAGTAATCACGTCATGCAATGGTAAAAAGAAAAATCTTACATAGACAAGGAAAATATAAGAATTCGTTGTTTGTTCTTATCACATTATAATTATTATCACTTATCACGATTATCTATAAATTTGGTTATAAATATAACCTTAGATCATAGTATGATATGATCTAATCAAATAATAACAACATAGAGGTTATTTCATACATGTATATTATCATAGAATGGTTAATGATTTTTTTTTTAAATCCATGGGGGGATATGATACCTTCATCACCCATGAGCATGCCCCTGAGTATAGGTACTAGGTAATTATAAGTTATAACTAATTAACTACCTATATCGCTTACAAATACTTATTTGAAATTAGATTTTTATGTCTGTAAATTCTGAAAAGTTTGCTGCTTTGAAATCAATTAATGTATGTTGACATTTAAAAAAGTCTTTGTGTCACTTTGTTGTACATTAGGTCTCGTGTGGGTCACTGTATTAGTGTAAATGTAATGGATAAGTGTTAAATTTTAATTCAATAATATAACATCATAATACAAAGAAAAAAAAAACGATTCTGAGAAAGACGGTCTGCCTATATTATTACTAAATATATATTAATATCATATTATTGCTATTAAAGTAATTTATTTTACTATTAGACATTAGTAATGCAGTAGGTTGAATTAATTTTTGACGAAAAATTGCATATAAGAATGTCATTGTGTGTATGTAATATATAATAATATACTTTTAGGGCCATTCTTGCAAGGTCCGGTTAAGTGCCTGATAACGCTAACCTGCAGAATTTCTTTTGTGTTTGGTACCGATAGAATTCTGCCGGTTAGTCTTAACCAACACTTAACCTGACATTGTAAGAATGGCCCTAAAAGTTTCAAATACCCATGAATTGTTTTAATTACCTACAACAAAATAACTAAAATTGCTATTCTTGTTATACAGGTTGAACCAATCTCTTACATAAACGACGCAAAAAATCGGGAAAACACAATTAACGGTTTATCCTGTACGGCTGTATCCTGATGTGAGGGCGTTATTCAGATTTTTCATATTATTTACCTATATAAATATTGTAATTGAAAAACGTACTAATGTGTTCAGAGAAGAATAATTGCGTCAGTTAAACACTCATAATCTACATTATTTAGGTACATCAAACGCGCGTGGGTACGAGTTTAAATTTAATACGAAGATGTACGTGGCTTATAATTGGGTAATAATATGTGTTTATAAATTAACTTAAATAATGTGCTTATTACGTACGGCTTAGGTACCTATAATATTATGGCAATGTAAAACCTATGTGAAATTATTCAAGAAAAGAGGCAGTATTTCATGTCGATTTCGCAATGTCAAGGTCAGCGTAATATAATATAATATGTACCTACACACGAAGTATGAAATAATCATTTTTTAACATGCCTAATAGAAAAAAAAAATGCAATTTTGTATAAAATGCATTTCCTATACTTATAATCCCATTGGTTATAAATATACAATACAAGCATTTACAATGATTAACGATATATTACACTTTTCCGAGTACAGTGGCGACTGGCGAGTATTAAATTTTTCGTTCAGCACTCTCATAATATACACTTTTGTTCTACCTACGTGTTATTCAATATTTATCATACATAATATTTTTATTTTTTACAAAAACTTTTGTTCCCGAGGTGTACATACATACCGACTCAATTGTCCTTTCGTTTTTATATTATAGAACGATGTAGCCGCATACTCCATTATAAGGCCCGATCATTGTAATATTTTAGTACAGTAGATTCTTATTATGTCAAACGTCGGTATCTCTACTCAATTTAAATCCCAATGAAATAATTACCATTACAATCGTATTAATTAATAACCTAACACTCGATATCTCGACATTTAATCGGTTCTCCTTGAGTTTCGACATAACGAGAGCTTACTGCATTTTGTTTATGCTTGAATTACTAATATTTCAAAAAATTGAAGTTGAACCCACAAATTTATTTTGAGCTTTTTCAAAAGCAATATAATATATTATACAATATATATTTAATAAACATTTAACTAACATAACAACTGTACAACATCAAAAATTAATTATCTTAAGAAAAATACATTAAAAATAAAATTTTCAGAAAATGTTAATAACATTTTATTTTTAAATTTTAAATTACATCTTTAAAGATGCCAATACCGAATATTGGCATTTATTGGTTGTCAATTAATACTATAATTATTTTAATTTTTCTTTATAGGATATAGGTGCAGCATATTCGATATTATTCAGTCTTGTCATAAGTACCTACCTGGCTTCCTGAGTAAAAGTACTCAAATACATTTTAAGTAGGTATAATTACTCTGATATAGTGATACGTACCAATTTTAAATACTTTTATAAAGTGCTTGGGAATAAGTAATATTTTATATATTTTCTTAAAGTATCTACCTACCAATCAGTATTTAAAATCAAATAATTTTTAATTTAATTTAATATATTATTTAATAATTTCTATAAATAATTAATTTGATCACATTAAAAAAAAATTACATGGATACTTGCATGAATTTCTTAACATAAAACCCACATAAATATAATTCAAATTTGATGGAACCTTTGTTTTTATTCATACACATTACATATAGTTTCAAATTTACATATGATCACTTTCAAGGGTGTATAATCCATATATTTAATTTTAAATACCATTATTATTTATATCTATACTGCAATAAAGAAATTATAAAAAGTGTTCTGAAACAAGGGTAGGTTCGAAGATATAGTAGGAAATCGCTCTTCGATTTTATAATAAAATTGTAAATACCTTATAATAGAAATAAGTAATTCTATTGCATTTTTTACGAGTAATATATTTTTTGTATGTTTCACGTACTTCACCAAACTTTCAAATAAGAAAAGTAGATGGGTAAGTTGGTAATTTATGGTTACACAAAACAATTAGGTACCTATACAATTTTCCATAAAACTAATACACTTATACTAGAAAATGCCATAAAACTTTGTTTAAAATTGTTTTTAAGGTAACAGCAATTACATTAAAAAATGTTAAGTATTTATAAGTATCAGCTATAAATGCTGGTTTTATGGATTTGCACTCTATTATAGGTACCTTGTTAAACTGAGTACTTAAATACGTATTTTTAATTATTTTCAAAGTAAGTGTCTGCAATGTAGCTACATGAATATTTTTAAAAAGTATCTTTTATAAATTATAAACACAACATTATTATACTGTTTTCCGTTTAAAACAATAGGTACCTATATACACCTACTTTACTTCTACCGTTTTTCTGAGCAGAGCTTTTTCTACAACAGCCAACAGGATGTACGATGTAACCTATATACTAATCCATAAGGTTTTTTTATAACCCCCCCCAACAAAACGAATAATATTTTATTTAACTGATGGACTTAAGCAAATCCTAAGAATTAACTCTTGTTATGAGATCCGGCTTTGACATGTATACCCGTATAAAGAAATGTATACAACTAATCTATATACATATTTATAATAAACGTAATAGTATTTTTCTTATCCTAAATGCAGCTAACTATATTTTAATTACATTTTATATTATGAACACTGTAAATCCACATGATACATCCGTTTTATGAATATAACTTACATTATAGAATTAAAGGTAGGTATACATACCATGGTTCCAATATATGTTGAGCCTCGTCGAATTTATTGTTGAAAAACAAATGTATAGCAATTTTTGAATCTGATAAAGCCGTATTCAAGTCCATTTTACAGTGCCTGAAAATAACAAAACTGATTTAAAAAAGAACTGCATAAAAAAATGTAAAAAACATTATTAAGTACATATTATTATAATTTTAAATTCCTTTTAAACGTTAATGCTAATGTACTCGAATATCTAATAATATAATCAATCAACATTAATGAACCTTGTGTAAGACATTTTTAAAAGTTACATTTTTATTCATTTACAGTTTAAATAAATGCAGATTATCATAAAAAATAAATTGATTTTTCATACTTAAATTATTTATATATTAATTGAATTATTAGTTTATGTACTTTAACATTTAGGCATTCTTATATTTCATAAACTATATAATAAATATAATATAAGTTTATTGGCAATCGAAAATTAATCGTCTAAATAGGTCAACAACTTTGTTAATATTATTGAAGTTCTTTTAATTATAATAAAATTTCATCAATTTAAATCTAAAATCAAATCCATGCAAGAATTTGTCAGGTTTATCATATTTCATCGTTTCTAGTTGTACCTATATACTAGAATTGTATTTCATAATTTTATCAATAAGAAACCGACATTTAAAAATTTATAGTTTTTAATTTAATTTAATAAGATTAAAAGTTTAATTTCAATTGTTTCCCTTTTTGTATATTATTCCACATGAAGTAATTATACGGATTATCCGAATTAATGCCTCAGTTCCGTTCTATAACAAATACGTATATATAAGGTGCATTCAACTATAGTTGAGTAGCTGTGAAGGGTTGTCTGTAATACATTACAAGCACATAGGTATCATTATGTAATTTATAAAAATGGAGTTTCTGATATTTGTTCTATTTTATTATCAAAGGACTATCATTCGTTTATTATTTAGTACTTAGTAATTTTTTTATCCTAAATTTTAATATTTTAAATCTGGCATCCCCGAGTAAAAACGCGAGTTGGTAAACTGGTTCCAAAACCTTTTTTGTAGTAAATTGAGTCTCAAAATCAAAAAGGTTTAAGAGAAATCCCCAAAAAGCACATTTTCCCATATCACTTTTACAGGCCCAAGAATGTCTGCGTGTTAAAAATGATTTTATTTGGTTTCTCAATTGTTTTAGATTCTGAGTGAAACGATGAATATATTGATTTTACAATGATGTGTGTTTTTTTTTTATTTATTTATTTATTTATTTATTTTTAATTTATTTTTTTTTTTGTGTCTGTCATCACCTTGTAGGACAGTAAAAATGCTTGGATTTTCTTCAACAGTATCTTTTATGATAGGAAAGTGAATCTTGTTGGTACTTTGAGGGGTCAAAAGTAAAAATTTCAAAGTAGTTTTCAAAAGCGCCGAGAAAAACAAAAGAAAACTTAAGGAAAAACGGGAATTTGTACGAAAAATCTGTTTTCGAAAAAATCGATTTTGGTTTTTAGTGCAACTCTTAAACAAATTACCTTAGCTACATGAAATTTTGACTGAATATTTATATTAGCATTTTCTATACGACATAATATTTTCCAAATATTTTGACTTATTTTGAGTCATTTACAGACATTTTCAGTTTCCATTTTTTTTAGTTTTATTTTTCTATAAATATCGATAAAATTTTATTTGTTGATTAAAAAAGCTTGAAAATTTAATAGAAGGCTCCTAGTATATTGTTTTAAAGGCAGATGAAAAAAATTAAAAATCCGTAGTCACAATTTTTTTTTATAGGTATTTAAATTTCAAATATCGACAAAATACGTAAAAATGACGAAAATTTGAAGATTATTTCGAGTTAGAAATTCATAAAAAATTTTCTTTTTAAATCTAAGATTTGAAAATGTAATACAAGCTTCCTCATAAGTTTGTCTACCTTTATAAAAAAAAAAAATGTTTATAAGAAAGTCAAATATATTTTATGAGGGTTTGAAATTCAAATTTTTACAACATTGGATATTTACTCGACTTCTCATGTAACGATTTTCTTATTTTGTTGTAATTAAAAAGCGAATGACTCTAGATATTTGAAAATTTCACTGAATATATTAGCATTTCCTATGCACCATACAATTTTGAAAATACTTTGACTCTTTTTGAGCTGTTTACGAACATTTTCAGTTTTTAATTTTTTTAGTTTTTTTTTCTATACATATCAATTAAGTTTTATCTGTTAGGCCAAAAAGTGTAAAAATTTAATACAAGGCTCCTGATATATTGTTACAATATCAGTGGAAAAATATTAAACATACATAGGCACAATTTTTTTTTATAATCATTTAAAGATCGAATTTTGACAAAATATATCAAATTTAAAATTGAATAATTATTTTGTAGTTAAAAATTTATAAAATGTTCAACTTTTATATCTAAGGATCGAAAATTTCAAACAAGATTTCACGTAAGTAGTCTATTCTGTTACCAAAAAATCTAAAAAATACATTAGCACAGTTTATTTTTATATTATTATATTACTATTATAATTTCTAAAGTACACTATTATATATCTATGATAGTATCATGGTTTGTTATTGATGTAAAACGCGTTATAAGTACCTAATGGATATTGTAATATGATTAATTTAGAATTTATTATAGGTACCTATAATAGGTAAATATTTTTTTAACATCATATATAAATATATAATATTATGTCTTATACCTAGCAAATTATTTTGAGTTAAGAATTCGTAAAAATTTTTCTTTTTAAATATAAGTTTTGAAAATGTAGTACAAGATTACTCATAAGTTTGTCTACCTTTATCAATAAAAAAATCTCTACCGGACAGTCAAATTAAATTTTTATGAGCGTTTGAAATTCAAATTTTTACAACATTGGATATTCACTCGATTTCTCATGTAGCGATTTCCTTATTTTGTTGTAATTCAAAAACAAATAACTGTAGATACATGAAAATTTTATTGAATGTTTAATGTTTATATTAGAATATTATTAAATTTGTTGTGATTGAATAATATTATTCGTGGGTACTTGAAACTTCTAAAGTGTACTATTATATATCTATGAGAGTATCACGGTTTTTGTTGATGTATAACGCGTTAT
>WHPZ01589443.1:0-37478 GCA_016617965.1 Macrosiphum rosae | reverse complement strand
ACAATCAGAGAATACATACGCACAGTAGGTGGTATACAATTTCCAATGTAACCTTACCCTGGTTTTTTTCCTCTAGAGAATTTTGTAGTGTCTTTTGCGTGTGACAAAAATAATTGTCATTAAAAAGTTGTTCCCGGTAAACTCACAACCTGTAGTAATATATTTATTATACGAGTAAGATGCATTCATTTGCTCCGTGTTTATTGTAACGTCATAAAAACAAATGTATTTCTAATAAGTCAAGTGTCTGTTCGTCATATTTTTAGCATTTTAATATTTTATTATTTATAGGGAGTTTTATCCCGTTTATTAGTTGGTCATTAATATCGCTATAGTTAAATAATTAGTTTCGCTTCAACGATATTTTTTCATTAGGTAGAGCTACAATGACATAAATTAATTTTATGTTTGAATGATTATTTTTAATCCTTTGATCCAGTTCAAATACAAATTATTAATGTACTTTTTAAATATATAATTCATGTGAAACAAAGTTCATATCTTGATTAAAATACATTGTAATTTGAAAATATTAACATTATCTTTGTATTCGTTTGTCCTAAATATGATGGCACGTGTCTTCTTATTAAGTTTATGTGTCATGAATTTAAATAAAATACATCATATAATTGTGTTATTGTAAATAATGATAAGTGAAATTAATTATTGTGTTTCAAATAGATGGATTAGGTTTTTTTTAATATGAATATTTAATTATTTTTAATTATTGATAAAAAAATACATAAGACCATAATTAAATATTAAGGGACTAAAATTCAAGTAAGTTGATGCTACCGAGAAACGTTACGGATTTAACAGTTAATGAGTTAAATATCCATGAATAACTTTATTTTTATTCTGGAACAGTCCTTCGTGAATTTCGTAGATGTAACCACGGAGTATTGAATTGTTCAAAACTCTGTTAACTGTATAGAGTTGTTGGTCAAAATAAGGTTTATGGCTGTAGGCAATAATGCTCACTAGCGCAACGGCCAACGATAATAAATAACGATTGTTGAATCTGTAGTTTAAAAGCAGACGTGAATTACCTACAGCCCACACAAGCGTTCGTTCCCAGGGTATCTCAAATGTCCAGGTCATTTGGTGTATTTACCGTCCCTCAGGACTTTATATCCTAGCCCTATACTTGTATTTATGTAGCCCTACTTGTGTCTCTCTGTTTCTTCTATACAATTTAAAATATGTGTTGCCGATTTGTTTCTACGTGGTAAATCCAAAATTATTCTTCCTGTACACGTTTGCGTTTAAACGTAAATAAAATAAAAATGTCTGTTTAACTTTGTCTCTGTTATTATTCTATAACATATATTATATAGGTTACGTGCATTAACTAAACGGCGCCTATAATAGTTATTTAGGTACTCACTATTTGGTCAGTAAATGGTCACCATTCTTTGTCAGAACATGTATCAATAGTGTTAAATAACTTTAAATTTTAAGTTAACTATTATTGTTGCATTTCTCAATTTCGCTATATTTTGATCGTACTTCTAAAAGTTTAAATGTATGATAGTTTGGAAGTAGGTACCCAAAATAAAAGTATAAACTCTTATTTTGAAATTCAAACATAATTAATATTTGATTTAACCACATATTTAAATAATGCAAATAATAATAATAATAAGTATAGAGTGGCGCTTTTCGTACACTCAGCTGCAGCGCTCTGAATTTACGTATCGGCAGGTGTTGCTAGCTCCCGGATGGGTGACAACCCGGCATTTTTAGCAATAAATCCTTGCCACATTTACATAACGTTTTCCAACTACAACCGTTCCTCCCCCTACAAACAAAAATAGCTAATGGCCATAATTGCCGGGCTTAAATCAATAAAAAAAAGTATAGGCATAGACTTTTTCCATTCGACATGTATTCGTTTAAATGTATCTATAGGTGGCAGAGTTATCTTGTTATTTTACCTATATTTTATCTTCATAATATGTTAAGTTCGTATAAAGAGTAGACAACTTTTGTAATATTTAGTTGTTTATAATTGATTAAAAATCTACTCATAGGTACCTACTGTTATCGTAAATTGTATGCAAAGTAGACATATAATGCTTTTAAATAAAAAGTATTATTTTTTCGATGAAATTGTCCATAATATGTATTGTAAATTCTTCTATACTAGAAAAAAAATAATTGACCACTGTTTTTAGAAAATCTTATACATGGAGTGGTTGGAAAAAAATATTTGTGTAGTGCTGAAGTGGTCCAAGCTAAGTGGGCTTTCGAATGGTTGAGAGAGGACTTCGACCGAAAACCGGTAGACCGGAATGGCCGGATGCTTTTGTGACTGAAAGTTTATCGTTTCCTATTTCTATCGTACATTAACAACACCTTTCAGTGTTCACTTTTTCCACATTTATCCTCGCAATCGATATTTTTTATTTTTTCAGTACTAATACCTCTTACTATAGCGTTGTTTATGAAATGAAAAGTGTATATTGTCCCATTCAAAAGGTGTTCCTCAATTTCGGTACTTATTTAACTTTCATAATTCCGTAGGCAAAGAAACTTTTTACTTCGCATTCTGTTCTCAATTCAGAAAAAAAAATGATTAGTCGTAGAATAAGTTAAGTTTTTATATAGCCATTAAACTTAAACGTGTGTAAACCTGAAAAAACGATATATCACGAAATAATGTCGCTTTGCTGCAGTGCTGCTAGTGGTTCGTATATATTAAAGGTTCTAGACACCCTTCTCGCTTTAGCAAGTCATAAAGCAATATTTTTCTCTGTTTGGCGACAGGTGTAACTTATCTAGACCACGTGTGCATACCTCGTGATTTATTAATTTAATGAAATTAACTGACCCCGCCGACTCGTTTTTTTTAGCGTACCCTGGTGTTTTTCATGACTGCAATCAGTGTCGTAATTGAGATTTACTATGAACGACAGTTGCTGGTTCCCATAATATAAATAATATTTCTTTTTGGTTTTAAATATTCGATAGGTAGTCACTCAAAATCAGAAAATCATTGAATCAATAACTGTAAAACTACAGTGACGAATTTAAAAATTATTTTGAAATAGGTGTAAAAACTTTTTTAATATTTCATAAAGTTTATAAAATGCTGTTTTTTAAAGTTGACCATATGTATATGATAAACATTACGACCTCCAGGTAAATATATTATTATATACACTTTCAAATTAGTTTTCTTATGGCACTCATTTTCTGTCAATTACATCCGTAGTAGTAGTTTTTTTAATATAACCGTATTATAATTATTCTCACCAAGCATAGCTTATAAAACATCTATAGTTTTGTTCGTCTATTTTCAATTTGAATATCTTTCGATGTATTTAATGCATTTATTAATCGAGCTTGAAGTTTCTTAACAATGAATTCTCGTGTACTGATGATTTTGTGAAATTAT
Organism: Macrosiphum rosae; assembly: GCA_016617965.1. Lineage (NCBI taxonomy): Eukaryota > Metazoa > Arthropoda > Insecta > Hemiptera > Aphididae > Macrosiphum > Macrosiphum rosae. The sequence goes on along the minus strand of WHPZ01589443.1, from coordinate 34,078 downwards.
ACATAAAATATATTAAAATACTTTTTATTTATCTATTATTAATGAATTATGATTAATTTGTATTCTGAAATATGTTTGTAGTTAATAAATTAACTAGTAGAGTCGTTTTAATTAGAAAATAGTTTCCTTGATTGTTATATAAACTAAAATTAAATGTTTGTTACTTGTCGTCTTTATTTGTTTTCCTTATATAATAATAGTTATAATAAAGTTTATTCCTGGAAATAGAATCAATAAAATACATTAACAGTAAAGGTTTCAGTAAACAGTATATACATATATATATAAGTATCGGCTTTATACGATACATAATTTGTAAATAGGTATTAAACATACAAATTCAAAAATAATTAATTACATTTAATATTTAATATTAAAATTAATTTAAGAGAAAACGAGATCAAATAAATAAGTTTAAGTAATAATAGTGTTAACTAGATAAAACATTTGACGAATCAGAAGTTCTGTTTTTATTATTAAACAACATTTTATTATTTTTGACGATACAATTCTCCTTACATCAACATTCTGATTATCTTTGCATTCTGAAACTATAACTTACACCATAAATTGTATCAAATTGTACCATATTACAGAAGCATAATCAAAATTTGGCCCAAACTAATGAGAAGTATAACATTTTAACAGCTGACACGTCATTAAATTATTATTTTTACATGCGTTTTAATAATCCTAATTTAATCCATGATTTATGTCTAACATGATGATTGGAATAAATTTCAAATGCAAAAAAACAAACAGGTCTTTTATAGCGTGTCCTTACGTGTTAAACTCGAATAATTAAATGCATTGCCAAATATTAACTTAATTTATTTTATATTAAAATAAATTATCAATATTCAATAACTTACTTACCATCCATATAACGCCGTTGGTATAGGTTATTCTAATCAGTCTGTGTAATTTTATCGCAAGTTACTAATGTTTGAAAATGAGATTATGGAATAAACTAACCACATTAATACAGGAGGTAACTTCAGTACATTTATGATATAGCATGGACAAATGCAACTGTCTTTAAAGGTTATTGTAAATTATAAAAGTTCCAAAAATATTTGGTATTGATTTTAATTGAACTTATTGAGTAATATAAAGATTTTATATTCACGACGTCTTATATTTTTATATTTATTCCGAAGATTGCATACATTTAAGTAATGATTCGGGAGATGTTAAAGTTTTAAAAAGAAAATGATAGTTTTGTTTGATTAATACTCTTAACCCCTCGCTAAACCATAATAGTCTGCGTATTTTTGCTACACATTTATTTACTGCGAAATTAATATGTAAACATAAACCATCCACGTATCCGTTAAATTTACAGCGTTTACCATACTTACCGAATTATTTACTCAATTACTGCTACCTACTTTCCGAGTATATACACCAGAATTTGCTTATTACAAAGAACTCCGGCTTAAATAATATGAACTATATAGAGCAGAATAAACAATAGTATATAATATAATTATTAGTATTAATTAGTCAAAATATGACATTGTTCTACGTATATCCTATGGACTTAGTTTCAGATAATATTCCGTTAATTTAATTGTGTTATAATTTAACCTTTTCTGTAACACAGACATAATTTTTTAGAGCTTTTCGAAACTGTTATGAATTTTGCTCAGTGCGAATGTGCAGACTGCAGAACCGTGTCGGAAATTGATTCTATTGGTTACCATTTCTGCAGTCTTCGCATAATATCTGTTGTACATGTTATATAATAACATCCCAATACGAGTAGGTATGTACAATGAACTTTGTTCTTGCAGCATTGTATGTATACAATAATACACACAGTGAATGATAGAAAGGAAATTTTGAACAGATGATGTGGAGGTGATGGTGATTGTGGTGGTGGTGGTGGTTTTGACGGTGGTTTTGACGGCAGTGGTAGTAAGACAAAGGGGGTTGTGACCTAGTAATGTATTCCTACCTTATCCTTTCCATTACCATGCTATCTGTCAGGATCTTGTCGACAACGTCTCGTTGAGGTGAACGCATTTTGTTTTACTGAAAGACGTCGACACCGTGAAACATATGTCAACTTCATCGGTTTATCCCTATTCGGTATTATCGTAGGTCCGGCTATAGCAACGGTTCGTTGATCTCCCATCTCGTGATGTTTAAATACTTCTGGTTCGCTTAATAATATTTCGCCTAGCATAAATCCCATCTAGCATTTGATTAATAAAAAATAACTGACCGTAAAACAGTTATCGTATTATCACCAATCTTCGGTATTTACCAAATTTACATTTTAAAGTTGCCTCAATATTTTTAATTTTGAACGAAGCGATGAACATTGTAGTGGTTTTAAAATGATGTGTGTATCATCACGTACGCATGCATGTGTTCAAAGGTTTTAGCAAGAAAATCTTTGATCTTCAACTTTGATGGTGGTTTCTGATATAGAAAGTTGGTTATTTTTGAAGGTTAAAAGAAAATATTCCCAGTAGGTTGTTTAAAATAATCGGGAGTAATAAATAAAAACAATGTGAGTACAAATGGATGATTTACTCGGAATCAGTTTTTGAAAAAATTTAAATAGTTTATTTGTAGGTATTTAATTTTGAAAATCTTAAATATATACAAGCACAAATTTTTTTTTATAGACTTCAAGTTTAAACTTCGACGGAATAGGATATTTTTTAAATTATATATTTTGTTTTAAGTCAAAAATACATTACTGGTTGGGGTTTGAAACTTTTTGCCATTACTCTCGTAGGTATATTATTATTTACTACGAGTATACACAGCGAAGTTTTGAAAGTGTTTTGGTTAATTTAAAGCTATTTACTACAGCCTGCTACTACGGTTCATCGGTATTGACTTATAACTTAATTACAGCTAGTAATATTATAATAAATATTAAATAATGTATTAATGTATGCGATTGGTTTTTTGGCAACCTGTCGTATTATACTTTTGGTATACTTAAAAATTATATTATATAAAAAAAAAAAATAGTAGAATTTTTCTATTACATAATCCCACTATAGTATCTATGTACAAGATAGTTATTTTCATAAGGTATACAGTTAATTTTTTTAACAGAAAAAAAGATTTTGTTCAGTGTAAGTGCCTATATTGCTATACTATATTATGTAGGTACTATATTATACTATTATACTCAACTACTGATGAAACCTTCTTATAGGCAGTGTTGAAATTCTGAGAAGAATGATGAAAATGTAAAAAAGTCACAAATGTTTTGTTGATAATATATTAATATCATTGCAGAGTATATATAGTATATAGTATATATTATATATTGTACAATTTATACTCGATGACGTCATTATTATTCATTGTTATTGTAACACTAGGAACGTCAACAAAATATTTATATTAACTATATTTAAAATTGTATTATAGCTTCCATTTCCCATTTATTTTTATAGATTCTTAGTTCCTGATAATACATCCTGACAAATAGTTCATTGTTTTATTAATTTGTTAATAACAAAACCATTTAATACATTGCAGAGCAAGGATAAGTATTGCGTAAATGGTTCACCCCTATGTGGCGATATCATCAGGGAAAAAAAATAAAAATACATTGTAGAGTGTTATGTTCCGTGTATTTCTTATTCAAATATTTTCGTACGCTCAAGTAGCAAAGTGGTTGTAGGTATCAAATTTGAATACACTTACTGTGAGACTTGAAATGAACGCGTTAAAAAATGATCTGAACACTTCCTATTTGTTGTATTTCATACTGTGTGTTGCTGTGTTATATAGGTACCTAGGTAAGATAGTACAAAAAATATAATATAATTCGTAGTTACCAGATTATTTCCAAAAAAAATACCGATTGTTACTTCCTCTGTGTTTCACAGACATCAACACACAGTATTGTCGTGTTTTTAAATAATGCAATTATTATTTAGTTTTAAGAATTATTATATTCTTCCTTATATCGTTTTATCTTCTAAACATTTAAATGATTAATCATCATATTATATGATTTAAACAAGGAGTATCATAAGCTTATGAAATATAATTTTCAAGTACGAGTAATTCTATTTTTATTTAAGTATTTGTTACTTCTTTTCTGTTGTCTGTCCTTGTATTTTTCATATATTTTGGGGTTCAAGTCTTAAATTAAAATTTGGCAAATTTTGTTTGATTTAAAATATGATCATGATTATAAATAAAATCAATAAAATAAACGGTAAGTACTTAAGTTTTTTGTTATTTATGTTAAATAGAATCTATAGTAAATGTAACACGTTAGTAGTATAGATTTGTATGTTCACAGTCTTTTTTTTTTTTACCGCGGTAATTTCACAACGTTCAAGGGAGGATGTCCACATTGGACACAATGATTTTACCGCGGTGAAAATCACGGGGAGATTTCACACTCGTTGTCCACCTATTCGCGCCTCGCACAAAAATATTTACAATTTTTAGTTATAAGCTGATCATTTTTTCATACTCAGTTACTAATGATCCGCTCAAGTTCACTCAAGTCGTGTCTCATTTTTCTTTATTTTCTCAAAGTTTTATTACATTGTATAAGTTATTTAATTTCTTCAAAAATGAATTTTCAAAAATGCCCGAATGATTTTTAATCATTAGTTTATCGTATACGAAGTAATCCGACCATTGTTCATCCAAAATTTTCATCGTTTGCATCAAGATTTAAAACAAGCAAATTATTCCCGTCAAATACTTCTCAAAATAAATATACATTGTCTGAATGTGGATTAAAATATTCAGGAGTGGATGATGTCGTGGATTGCTTTTGTTGTGGTCTTATTCTTCATAACTGGGAAAGGCTGGATGACCCATGGATTGAACATTGCAGATTCAGTCCAAGATGTTTATATGTATTATTAATGAAGGGTAAACGGCAAAACCGATTTTGAGTGTGCAAACCCCCTGTAATTTTAAAATACGGTAAATATTTTGTCGAAGGGGAGAATTCGTGGACAAAAACTGTGAAATCTCCCTGTAAAATGCTATACGGTAAATATTTTTGTGCGAGGGGCGAATATAGGTGGACAACGAGTGTGAAATTTCCCCGTGATTTTCACCGTGGTAAAATCATTGTGTCCAATGCGGACATCCTCCCTTGAACGTTGTGAAATTACCGCGGTAAAAAAAAAAAAAAAAAAGACTGTGAACATACAAATCTATACTACTCACGTTGACTGCCATGTGACCGCCAGTGGTCACACAATATGTATAAACGACAAGCCAAACATATTTTCAGCGTCATTCTTAATTTATAAAATATTCTTATGTAAGGAAATATATTTTAAAATACGATTAAATACCCGATATAATATCGTTTGACAACTATTTTATCGTTATTTACATGATTTGAATTGTTTATTAATCTCAAGTCTCAATCTCTCAACTCAGATAAATGTACCTATCCTTTTAGTTATGTATGTATCTATAATTTTAGATTCTGAGCGGAGCGAGGAAGCTATTAGTTTTACAATGGTGTTCAATTTTTTTTTTTTTTATATCCTGTATACAAAATTTCTACCAGAAGGAGTGCTTCGATTTCAACATATAGTACCTTATCTTTTAGAAAATTGGATCTAGATGGTACTTTAGGGAAGTCATTTTCGATTTCATCAATAGTTATTTAATGCCACGGGAAAAACCACCGAAAAATTACGAAAAACTGCTAAAAATGGGATTTTAATTTATAACGGTTTGTTTATCACCATAGAAACGAATAAAAAATAATAATATTAATTCAACTTACATGATATAATAACTAATAAAAATATAAAATATCCAGACTGACAAACCGTCTCCGCTCAGAATCGTTTTTCTTATACAATGATATTATATCATTGAATTCAAGTTTAAGACAATCCATTATACAATGACCCACTTGTAACCTACTGTACGGCAGAGCAACATCCACTTACCCGCTTTTTTTTTTTTAATTTTTAAATAACGTTATTATTTTTAACGAATTATATTCCTAAATATTTGATTTATAATTTTGTTATTCTAATAAAATTCTAGGAATATTATTCTTTGATCTAATCCTTTTGTATCGTGTCGTTTTCACACAACCAACACAGTCACCGTGTATAATTTTTCTTCCTCGGATTTTTTTAGAGTTGAAGATCAAAGTTTTTGACGTGGAAATTCGTTATATTATGATGTTGATGTTAGTAGAACACTTTCAATATGAAATCGGATGGGTGAACCTTTTTTCTCTCAAAACAGTACTATTCTGTTGTAATAACTAATAAGCGATAATAACGATTATTAAAAAAAAACAAGTGAATCCCAGTTTTATTATCAGTTTTATTTTCAGTATCGTTGCCCGTTGGTAACACAGACATAGTATAGTAGGCCAAGAGCCGCCCCTAGGAAAATACGATCGTAAGCCGTACGAAAACGTATCCTCGTCGCATATCGCCGGTCGGACGTGGAATGTGGTGGTGCAGTGGTTGTTGTTGTTGTTGGTGATTGAGAAGGTGGATATGGTGGCGGTGGTGGTATTTATGGTGGATGTGTGGCGGTGGTATTTATATGGTGGAGGTTGTGGATGAGGTACAGTAGTTGTGCAAGTGGTTATTTATTGCACGTATAATGTATATATAGGTAGTCCATGTAGGTAGCGGCTCAACAATAGTCTCCTTTTCGGCGAGGGACGAAAGTAGAACTCTGCCGTAGAGCACTTCCTGCTAGGGTCCGTGAGCCCGAATTCCCGGTTACGTGTGCGTAAAACACGTGCGGATTTCCATCATTTACAGTTCATTTGGTGACGGATGTAGCGCTACTTATTCTTCTACTCTGACTACGTTCACTTTCACCCCGGCCGATGTATGTTTTATCCGCCGGTGCAAAGTCGATTAGCGGTTTTTTGAAAATCCCTCTTCCCCCACACATCGGTAAAAACGGTCAATTCCTATCTTAATAAAATCTGTCTCTTTGTACACGATAAGATCGAAAGATCAGGCTGTAAAAAAAAAAAAAAAAATGTGAAGTCAAAAAATCGGATATAGACGAATAACGAGTTTAAAAATTGTGACAGTTCTTGACAATCTTTGTTTTAGTCCTTTGAAACATTATACTTACGACAATATTTTTACGTTAAAAATGTTCGATACTATAGTTTGTTTTTAAAGATTGCAAAAATGAATCCATATTTATATACCCGTATTATAATAAGTGTAATAATTATATGCAATTTTATAATTATCAGGCATAGTGCTATGTTAAATCAGTTAAATGTAAATGCTCTGGGAATGTATATTTACTCGTAACGACGTGGCTCGTTGTTGGTTATTACAAATTAATTATGGAGAATAATTCTTATTGATTATGTCTGTACTCAATATCCAAGTAAGTATGTGCAAATATCTCAGAGATATCATTATATTTCTTTTTTAAACTAAGGATTTATTTTCAAAATAATAACACTGCAATAAGTTTAGGTCTAACCATAGCAATATTACAAATTCTTATCTCGAATAGTTTAACGAATGTCATAGTGAAAAGTTTGAAATAATTTTTATGTTTTAAAAAACTTATAATACCAATTTGTGTATAGAATACTATATTGGAGTAAAAAGTTTTCAGTATAAAATATATGTTTTCGTAAAGTAATATCATATAAATATTATTTTAATAACAGCCAACACGAATTACAATATAATAATATAATAATGTATATTGACATTATTATGATTTGTCTGTCAAATAAGAAATGTTAATGTAGTTATTGTTTTAATATTTTGTATTATGTAATGCACTATATTTTTTTTGTTCAGTACAAAATGAAATATTTTCATTATTTTGTTACCAACGTTATTACCAAAAACAAATTATGTATTTTAATGGGTTTCCCGGTGTATAATAGCGGAAATACACATTTTTGATTAATGTTATTTTTCTGTGTACGTAGTTTTCCAAATACCAACAAACGTATCTTTTATAGAAAAATCAGAATCTCTTCCTTTTTTAACGGATAAAAATTAGTTAATGTTCAAAGTCAATTCAAATTTTATACATACGTTCCATTTAGTTATACGTATGATATGTTGTGTAAAATGTACATTCTACATGAACAACTTTTTAATTTTTAATTTATTAAAATTTTTTTTCATAGTATTATTAAAACAAAGTACTTTGAGATTTGTTGCAAAATATACGCTCTAAAAATAAATGGTCACAATATTTTACTTTATAATTACATTATGATTCTGTAGTGAAAGTAACACTGTACTAGGTACTCCTACAGTAAAAACATGATCATAAGAAACTTATACAATATTTTCATCTCTAATATCGTATGATACAATTATTTTAGTTAAATCAATTTAAAAACCTGTTAAATAATTGACGGCAGTTGTTTTAAATTTAAACAATTCAACAGAATTTACGAAACTTTGAAAGTTTGTTTACGGTATTTATTTATTTATATAATATCCTTTAGGCTTTAGCAATTATGTATTGCCCCTTTGTAATTATTTATTACACATAATATTAAAATATTATTCACGATCTTCCCTGTTTGAATGAATATTAATTCGAGGAATTTTCTATTGTATCTTACTGTTTTCTTTTTAAATCTTGTTTTAAAAATTATTCCATTTTTTATAATAATATGCTAATAACATTTTTTTATGAAATCAGCGTTAATATAATAAATGTCTGTCTTGTTTTTTCCACTTCACTACTTTCAATAAACTGTGATAATATCCATAAAAATATGTTCTCTACTTGTTTTTGACAATACTGTGGATTGTAAATTCTATATTAGACCAAACGCAAAAATTCATAAGACGAACATAATATTTACCATAATTTCAAACATCTCTGAAATGTAAATTGTTGATGCACGTGCTAGTTTTGATTACCTTCGGTGTCTTTATACATTACGCTAGTTGTCTCATTTTTTAGAAGGATGAAATTCCATTTTATTGTGTATTGCAATTTTGTTACTTCCTTTATATTGCGTCTACCTGAGACCTTAAAGCTTACGAGAGTCATGGATATATATATATAACTATATAAGGCCGTTCTACTGCAGTTCTGGTTTTAAATCCTTAGTGTAATCACAGTCCCGTAGCATGGGAATCTACTGTTCATACCATCTGCAGCGTCTGCTGCTCAGTCGTCTGAAAAAAAAACGGTTAACTCTGCTTAAAACTTACCTTGAGCGATTCTAAATCTCCGTTATTCAGATTTCCCATTGTCTAAGTTCAAGTTTCGTTGCCTTTTGTTGGTCCTTTAACGAACGCTCTTTACTTTTTACAATTTAAATTCTTAAGTTTATTAATATCATTGTTGACATACAAAACGTACATTTTCAATAAAATAAGGCGATTGAGACTACACTTATTGTATTTTTTAATTCATAAAATATAATATATTATGCTTTTGTGCTGGATAAAAAAATGTAGCATATGCTACTAGATAGATTTCCTCTTCAGGGAAAATGAGGAACCATATAGATACCTTTTTGAGTATAATGCTGTTAAAACATATCTAGTTACAGGTAGCATGCTACAACGATCGTTAGGAATTTAATGAATTAAGAACTATAGATTGATTTTTAATATTATAATATATTTCATTTATTTTTTATTGATTTGCGATTCTATGGTTAGCGTTACTCAAAGTCGGTTAGAAAATTGTTTAAAAAAAAAGTTGTATAATATTTTCTTTAAGATTTTGCGGTACAGTTGCAATGGAAACCAAACATTGACAAATAAATAAATAGTATTTTGTTAACTGATTTTGCGTTATGCAATAAACCGTACAATAAAACGGTTGCAATAAAACGTATTCACAGAATAACGTCGAATCATAAAATGTGCAGCAAATAACTGCTACCACGAAAAACATAATATAATTTATGGCTCAATGTTTATCCGCGAAGCAGAGAATTCAAGTTTTTTGCATAAAATTTTTTGTTGGTTTCTATTATATTTTCATAGGTGTCACTTTTTACTTCTTTTTTTTCTTGGTATTTCAGTGTAATTCAAAGATTTTAGAAATATCCAGTTGTACGAAATATATTTTTTTAGATTCTGAGTGAGCATTGCAGAGGTTTTAAAACCATGTGTGTTTTTCCCTTATGTTTATATTTTTGTCACAGTTGATACCCTTTGGAGCAGGAAATGTAATTCAAATTTTAAAATTATAAAGGTAGGTTCTGGTAGCAATCTGATGTAGTTGGTATTTTGTGGGTGTGAGGGAGGGGTCAAAAGAAGCGTTACAGTTATTTTCTTAATAATTGGAAAAAACTAACAAAATATAGTTATAAAACGCCAATATCAGTTCTCAAAAAAATCGATTTTAGTTTTATTTTCTTAAAAACCAGTTTATCAGTTGATACTTGAAATTCTCGTAAAATGTTTAGATTTGTATTTATTACACTTAATAGTATGATTTTCAAATGTTTTGGCTCTTTTAAAACTAGGTATGTGAATATATTTTTAAAGTTTTATTTTTTTTTTTTGTATTTATACATATTGATGAATTGTTTATTTATCGGCAAAAACATGATAATATGTAATACAAGATAAGTAAATTAAGTTATTACAGTACCTAGTTAAAAACTACCAACATTAAGCTATAAAATTATTTTTTTTTGTTTTAATAATTTGCTTGAAATTCCAATTTTGACAAAATCGCATATTCAAACGTAAAATTACATATTTCCGATTTTTCCTTCAATGGTTTTAGTAAGATATTTGCTGTGTTCAAAAAAAGTCGGTATAGCCTTATATGTTTTGGATAGATATAATAGAAATCAACTTCCAAACTATTTAGTCTTTTTTTTTTTTATCTTTTTTGTAAGTAACACAAACCTTTTCCATATTTCGTGTAATGCATGTAAAAATAAATTCAATTTACTGAATTAAGAAAATACTTGTAATTATATGAATATAACAGAAACTATCCTTAAAAATAGTCCGACCACCATTTCTGAACAGAATCGATTTTTATGCAATAATTAATCATTAAATTTAAATTTAACAGTGATCTATGAAATTACGTGATATACTCAGTACTTACTATACAGAAAAGTGAGTTTTTATCATTTTTGGTTTTTATCATATTATAAGTATATAATAAATGATAATCGATATAGTCATAACCAATTATTATTCTGACGGGTATTAATTATTAATATTGCGTTCATTTTACATTACATTAATTTAACTTATTCAGTGAGTTGAATATATTAAATGTTGCTCTAACAACCTAATTATTAGAACTCAATATAACTTTGAATAGACTTTAAACGTTAAATCATTAACGCTTAAAAATAATCATGTACTTTGAAGATGTTCAAAGTAATTATTAGTTTAAAATTGTTACCATTAATATTAATTAATATATATAGAATCTAAAATCAATTCTCGTCGGATCTTTAAACATAAAACTGAGACGTTTTTTTTTAAATAGTTTTGTTTAAAAAATACTATAATTAGAACAAACTTAATTGGTGACAATTTATGTCTTTGAGGAACTAGGTATCGTTTGTATCGTGTTATATTATGAGTTTTAAGGACATTAACTGATTTTCTAACCTGAATAATAACGGCAATATTATACTGCTAGCGTATTATTGTTATTTGGTAATTTTAAATTATGAAAAATATAAAAACCTTATTTTCATTCTTTTGAAAAAGCCTCTTCGCAAATATCAATCACGGGACCCGTGTAAATGTTTTTTTTTTCAAATCTGCTGCGGAGACATGAAAAATGTAGATTTTGTTAGTTTGTTACAACTTTGTGCGGTCTCTCTGTGTTCGTTCGATTCCCTAGAAGATATTCGTCTCTTGTCGAATATCACATGAACTAGAGGAAATGTAGGGTGAACTCGAGGCCCCCGAGCAGATGTGACAAGTGCAATCCATCAAGGCTCCACGGCAATAATAGCCAGGAGTGGTTAGCAATGTTGCGATGGATGGGTGAGAAGAGAGGTTTGTCAGGCAGAGCAAGATCCTCTTCCTATACTGCAGTGTGTCACTTTCGTTAGGGAAAAAAATAGTCACCGGGGATGTCTGAGACTAGTCTTATCCATCTCGTAGGTATAAATAAAATTGATTTTACCTTCTTCTTTTACTTCTCTCTTGCCGAGAAAAAAACTGTTTTGTATAATTTATAATTACGGAGAGATTATGACGAACAATATTAAGAAGTTTTATTACACTACTACGCAGTAGCTCATAATATACTGTATTAGTTTATTATTTTTTTTTTCTGTTTTGATATTTACAGTTTATTCTTCTTCTTTGCTTTTTAACAGTTATTCTCGTTTAAAGTTATTTATAGGTACCTACGACCATTCGACATTTACATTAATTATCAAACCATCGTAAATAATGTTCAATACGATTTTGTATTGTAAGTAGTATTCTAAACATTTACAATTATATTTACGATTCAGATGTGTTTTGTAAGTATATATTACATTTTTCTCATTGTGTTATAACTTAAATGCTGTCATACCGAGAACAATGACAATTGTTTAGGTGCATTGTGATTGTTACGTGATTTGCGTTTGATCATCACCTCTTAGAATCACGTTTCAATTAAAAGTTCCGAATCTTTACTATAATGGAGTTATGTTTTTCTTACATTCTGATTACTTTATATAGGTACTAAATTATTTTTAGGTACCTATTTATAATAACATATATATATATATATATTTTTCATTATTTTACTTTGAAAAAAAAATATAATTTTATAAATATACCTGATTGCTTCAAACTGCCGTGTTCATTTTGTTTGAAAACGTTGCTAAAATTATTCATGTAGAATATTGTTTGTTATTTCTTAGCAGTATAATACTTAAATTTCTAATGGCTAATAGTAAATAATATAAGAATAAGAAACAATTGTTTGAAAAAATCCATAGTCAGTCTCGGATAAAATACATTTCTTTAAAAACTCTTTTTTTTTTTATATAGAATAATCTGCAAATATAATTAATTTATGAAGTGAACAAACTTAGCATTTATACTGTTTGTTTTCGTTCATTTATGCGATTAATAATAAATGTTCGATAATATAATAATAATAATATTATAATAGGTACGATACATATTTTTTATTTACCGATTATTTTATTTTTAACATATACATTACTACGATGAAAATTAACAGAGTATTAATCATATAATCTACAAAATTGAATTAACTTGAACTTTATGTGAAAATGAAAAGCTCTCAATTTCTAAGTTAAAGTTGTAGATTATTATGTTTTTAACTTATGATGGTATGCAGGCCGAATGATTGGATGAAAAGTTTTATCCAAAGTTATAGTAGTAAGTTCCCAAGACTGTATGTATGTAAATTTATCTTATCAACTAACGTGGTTGAGATATAGGAAATGCTTTCCAGGGTCGTATTTTACGAAGTTTATGTTTATACTGTGTGCATTTTTGTTTAATGTCATTATAGATTTTGGTACATTTTTTCAATAAATTACGTTTAGTTAGTCCACAACCGTTATATTTTATTTCAATTTCTATTGCTTAACATGAATTTAGTTATCAATCAAAAATATAGTGTGTATCAATATAATAAAATATATTCGCATGAATATCGATTTTATTTGATTATCGGGTGCAGTAGTGGTATTACTGGTATTTGGCACATAATCATATTGCTGGTGAATAAAAATTGTTTATAATGTTTACTTTAATTCTATTCATGTAACAATTTTAGACTCCTGATTGAGTACTGGATGTATTAGTTTTACAATGATATGTATGTGTGTGTTTTTTTTAATTATTTTTTTTTTTTCGTTTGTCTATACCTAGTCTAAAGTAGTAGAAAAATGCTTAGATTTTAAACCTACTTTGAAGGTGGTTCCAAATTGGCCTTAGTTGGTACTTTTGAGAGATCGAAATAGAAAATTTCAGAACTATTCTTAAGATTAGGGGAAAAAATTAAGGATAAACTGGATTTTTAATGTATAACCAGTTTTTGGACAAATCGATATTGTTTTTTATTTTGGCATAATGTAGGTACAGCGTTACCCACTTACCCACCTTTTTTCTTGTTATTAATTTTATCTTCAATCATGTACCCATCATTTGATTAAAGTAAAATATTTATGGAATACTAGCATAAAAGGTGATTCATTATTAATAGTCCTATAATTACCTATATTTTTTTTTTATTAAATGTATTTTTTGATGGTTGATACTAATAATTTTTAATTTGAGAATTTTTGGGAGTAAAAGAAATCAAATGTCGATGGAAAAACTCGGTCTATATGTAGGTTTAAATCAAATAACCTAATATGAAGGGTTTACAAAACGTTTTTCAGAGATATCCAGCCGCGAATTTTATCGTTATGCCATCGGCAAAGTGGAACTGTCCATTTAACGATTAGTTTTCTATCGCCGTTTGTCGTAAGTGCTGAATTATAATTTTTTCTTCTCTGCTAAGATTCTTCGACGTTTACGTCAACACCCTCTAGCCATTTCGACTATCTTCTCTGTACGTGACAGCTAATCCTCAATTCTACTTAAGATGATTAAAACTCAACATCTCAGCCTCTCACTATTCGCCCGGGGTGACGACCACACCAAACATATTCATACTGAATATAATAAAATTGTGTGAAAACTCGCCTTAGCTTGGTTTTTGTTATAATAATAATAATAATTATTATTATTTTTTGTTATTTGCAATAATTTAGGTACATAAAAAATATCAAAATCAAAATTATTCGAGTGTCTTCAATATACTTCCCTATTTAATATGTATCTAAATGTTTTATTTATATTGTACTATATTATCAGGTAATATTGTGGATGTGTATAATAACTTGAATATAAATATCAAATTATTTAATATAATATACTAAGTTATTAGTAATATATGTCTACTGCAGTTGAAACACTGTATATAATGCAGTAATCAATAAAAAATAAAATATTTAAAAACAATCAAATCAGTAAATTGTTATGGAAAAAAAAATATAATATTAATATGTGTATATATGACGAAAGTGTACATAATATTTTTCAATTTAAACCTAACGAGTATATTTTTTACAATATTGATTAATCGTAGTATATGCAATGTACAACAATACATGGGAAAGACGGAAATTATTGAAGTATAAAACAGTATCATCAAAAATGTCATTAAGGTTTGACAAAAATTTGAATGCTATGAAAGTATTTTTATACCATTTCTAGAGTAATAAACATAAAAACAAATCTTTCTTGAATTACTTTACGTATGTGTTGTACCATTACATTACTTTTTTTTTTTAAATAAATTTCAATCTCAATTTACTTTTTATAAGAAATGTTTAGTTGTTACTTACGCATGAGCTTTTATAGTTACCAATTTTACTAACTGGTATTCAAATTGAGACATATATTTGAGTATTTTTTTTTATTTTTGACCTCATTAATCACAATTTTCTTTAATTAAATTTCAATTAGGTATTTATATGTATTTAAAATATGTAAAATAATTAAATTTAAATTTAAATTAATTTCCAATAAGCTACAATGTAATATTTCTAGAGACATCTCATAGTATCGTCAATATTTTAAATTTGTATGTAGTATTTTTTTCTTATATAATATAGAATGTATAACTTTTGTTATTATGTTGAAACCTAACTATTACTATACATTTTATTGTATACATTTTCCTTTATTTTTAATTTAATGTATTATCTTTTAATTTAGTTAAATAGGAAAATATTTTAACCATGAACATTGTTATTATTCCTAACTCTGAATGTAAATCAGTATATAAATCAAACACAAATAATGTTTAATTTCCCTAAGACAATAAATGTTCAAACCTTTGTAACGGACATAATTTATGTAATTGTAATTATAGTACGTAACTAATGGTGAGATAAAAGATAAAGTAAGAGAATTAGTTATTAGCATATACGCAAATAAACATTATAAGTATGTAAATAAAATGTTTTAATGAATATTTTTAATTAAATGTTTATAAAAAACTATACATGCAAATGAAAGATGTGCAGGTTATATAAATTTTTACTATTCATATAAATAATAATTATCATTGGTTAACCTCTCAGCACTACACAAAAGTAGCGCTATATCTTAATTATTGATTAATTGTATTTGTTTTATAGCCTACACGTTTATCGTTCTGTAAGTTTAAAGAATGGGTAATAGTATTTTTTTTATAGTCTGTAGATATATCAAGAATTTATGTCCTACCTTAATTAATTAAAAACGTAAGTTTGATTATTTCGTTACAGTATAGTGCGACACTGTTAAATCCCCACGTTTGGTTAACTGTGATAAATTTGTGATTTATATTAAATTCAATAATATTAAATTATGGCAGTATACAGTAGGATAAATTTAATTAAACCATCCATAAATTTAGTATTTGCCTGTGACATAGAATCGCAAACAAAAACATTAGCCAAGCTTTTGCGGTATTGCCTAACTGTGTGCAATGCGTTGAGCTTTTAATACCGAACGGGCCTTAAAATAACCAGTAAACCTTCCTAAATTTGTGTCATTTACACGTGTCTCACTTCTTTTACTCCATTATAAGCAAATATATTTTGTGAAAATACTGGATAAAAAAAATTTGTCATCTCTTTTTTTTTCCTGTCCGATGCATAACATCTGCTCCGGAGTGTCGGGTTTTAGTAACGACAAGGACGATTTCGACGCTTTTATGGTCCAATTGTTATTGTTATTATTATTTTTTAAAATAAACCTGTAGTCACGTACCATATTTTATGACTATTATCGTAAAGATGAAACTTGGACATTATATTTCTCATAGTTTCAAAACCATCAACGGAGAATGATCTATCCAAAATGTATTTACCCTTATATACCTGTATAGTATATATATTATTCTCGTGTAATGTTTCCATTGTTCTATACACCTTATGGCTTATACACGCGTATTAATCATCTTCCTGGATTTTTTTTTACTTTCAAAACATCTCTTCAGTATTTTTAGTTTTATAAAAAATTATACAAGCCCTTTAACCCTGATACATTTGTCTATCTTTTCAGACTAAATTGACGTGCATCAGGAAATTTTCTTTCGTGCCCATTATAGTTATAACATATGTTGTTTGTTCGGGTATTTTATCGAACAATTTGTCAATGACAAGACAATTCTAGTTTTATTAAAATAAATGTTCCTGTCTTTTTTTTTCTTCTGAATTTAAAGACGTTTTCAATTTAAAATAGTACGGCACTTAACAGACAACTGCACACGTCATTCAATTATAACGACAATCTACGAACACTGGAACAAAAATACAACTGTTTTCAACATTTGAACACGATTCCTTTCGTTTCTATTTTTTATTATATTATATATTATTATTATAACTATTATTTCTATAATAGTTCAGTAAAACTTTTAGTCACGTGCCGTTAAAAAGAAATAAAATCGAGTACTCTCGAGACAGACCTATTTTTTTTTATATCTACGCCGCGCGTGTTGTCGGCACACATGTAGCTAAATTGCCTACGCGGAGCGCCGTCCTTGGTCGAAACCGTTCGATCGGAGTTTCGCTTATGTTATGGGTTTCGACTGTTTCGAGAATACGTGTCCGTGTCATAAATAATCTTCTGCGAGGAAATTTTTGAAGATATATACAAATAATTTTATTATTATTTTTTTTTACCCTTTATTTTATCCGACTTGTAGCCGAATTACGATCACGGGGCGTGACGGCCGAACTAACGACGTTGAGTACTATTACGGGAGCGGAATAACCGCGGGGAATAAAACACGGCGGTGGTATCGTTTTATAATGTCTCTGTCTACCGGTCGGGTCTAGTTTATTAATTGGATTCGATTGTGGTTTGTGCCAATGTACCGTATAACATGTGTATACAGCGGGTGGTGGGACGAAGGAATGTCCCCAAAACAATGTCCTCTTCGATTATATGACCCGAAAAAAACGGTCCTTAATTTAAATGCCTTTTTTCTTATAACTTTCTTCGCGTATATTATGCGAGTCAATATAAAAACAGCTAGTTAACATACATAACTAAATATAATAATATATATGAAATGTATATAATATAATAATATGATAAATTTATTTATAAATCATGAGCTATTGCTATTGAATGTACCTACGTTGAAACGTTATTGTTTTGTCTATGCTCTTGATAAGTATGTAGTATGTACCTATAGTTTCCAATGGTGCATTTATTTTTCTTTGGTGCATATCGTATCATTTAATAATCGATTGTTTAATTCTTGTAGGTACGTACAGTACAGACATTGTGTAAATTATATTATAATTTGACATTTATTTTTGATCCAAATTCTCCCATATATTAGGAATTGAGTTTTTGAACGTATAAAACCATTTAAACTTAGTAAGAAAGTGTTCTTAATTTAGTTTATTATCGTCATCTAGAAATTATAAAAACTAATGATTTTTACTTAAATATAGATGGGTCAATTTTTGTTTTTGTTGAATAATAATATTAATATCAATGTGATTATGGTTGTGATTTAAATACTTAAAAACTACTTGACCGACGTTGACGACAATTTTAGAGGTGCCAGGAAAGTTTAAAGAGTAGATTAAACCACGTCCGATAGGTTATTTTCAACAAACTTTTTTTTATATTTATGTTCATTACATGCCATATTACAAACTATAAACTTATATCGTATAATATTAATTCGCCGTTGCCGTTGTTATCAATGTTTTGCACATTTTTTTCACGAGCAAAGTCTGCAATAGTAATTCAGTAGTATCAGTCATAGTTTTAGTAGCTTAGTGATATGTATATTTATTACTAATAGTATGTAAAATAATATATTAATAGCAATAATACCAGTGGGAGTCGATACAATTATAACTTCTTCAGATTTTTTTATCGGGATATTTTATTGCTTACATTTTTGTTTACTCATACATTTTTTCCTGTTTTTCGTGGACATTTTTCCCCCTGAAACCTTACCGCGAGTTTGGTCGTCGGCGTATAAATTCTTACATATATTAATAAGAACGACGACGGGGAGGGTCGTCGTCTGTTTTGGGCGTAATCGAAAACAATTTAATACGAGCGAACAATAAGATGACAGTCGCGGTGCAGTGGAGACTACGTGACTCTACTCGTTGACACGTGAATGCGACCATCGCGCACTTTGCGTATGACAGAGAACCCTCTATAACAATCGACGTCGTCGGCCGTGCAGAGGCGTAGGGTTAGCATTGTTGTTTTGGTGGTGGTCGTCGTGATAATTGGCAGTTTATACGGCGGGACATACCGCCTCTCGGTGGTAGACGTTGGTTTTGATTTTCCGACGACGGTTAACTCGGAGATGACAGATGCATTTTTTGTAAATTTTCGGTGTCATATCATAAGGTTCTGATATTATTAATGGACTGCGCGTTTATGGATCGATGAGAGATATCGAATATCATCAATGGCGTCCTTTCCGCGTTGTGTTTACGAGTGGAGTAATAACCAGCATTTGTTTGTTCCGCACACGTCTCGTTTGACTGGTGTATATATAATCATAAACAGACAACTTATATACATATATAATATAGGGATTAACGTTCATTTCGAAGCATCGGGTTTTGGCGTTTTTGAACGTGTATAAAACGTCTATTAATCGTATACCTCTATATTTATATATCAACATCATTCCCGGGCAATAGTAATATTATACCCCAACGTCATAGAACCGTGAAATGTTCAATTTTTTTTTTTTCAACGCTTTTATTTGCTGACAAATATATTTATTTTTTATTGTGGTAATACTGCAGGTATGTTCAGTGAAAACTTACTTGAATTTTACTAATAATGATTTTGGAATCCTTTCCAAAGGAGTTTTTAATAATAACAACACAAAGTTCGGAGAAACTTTTAACAAACAATAATTTGCAAAGCTTCCCGATCTTTATTATTCAATGACATTTTTAAAAAATGTTTCACTACCGAGTATACACCTATTATAAAAAATATAGGTTGCCATTACAAAATTAAAATTATATGGCTGGTTTGCCGCTACCAATATAAAATAAGTGTTAACAAAAAAAAAAAATTCAATTAAAATGTTATAGTTACACTTACATTATATACAAATATCCCAAAACAATTATTATTTTTTCAAAAAAAAATGGATAGTTATAAAAGCTTATTTAGTCCGATTAATAATCATAATAAGATAATATTATAAAGTCGATTATAAATGTTTTATTTAAATAGTTATATCATTGTGTATAAACTAAATTACGTTATGCTCTAAAATATTAATTACTTTTTTCTTGGAAATTTGTGATTTTTCAAATTTAGAAAAAACGGGACGAAATTGTTATGATATGCACAAAATAAATCGAACGAAATCCAGAAATAATGACCGGACTTCGAACCATCCAATCGGAAGGAACGATGGTGTTTCCGGTAGGCAGATGATTTAGTATCTCTGCCCGGCCCGTTATAGGGATGACGCGGAAGTTCTATTACGCCGGAAGCCGGATGTGGCATGGGGCGGAGGGAAAAATATTGGCTCAGTGTCGGTATGGTCGTTTGGACAACACTCGTGGGAATAGTCGTATAACGTTTATTTATACGTAAACTGGACACGGTTCTTAACTGCGATAAATTTTGTTTTGCCTTTAAAGGTCTTAAGAACTTATGAGTTTACTCGATGAAAATCTGGAAACCCTTTGGCCATATCGTCCAAGAAGTATTGAAGGGAAATAAATGAAAAACGTGTCTTTGCCGCAAGGAAACTAACACTGATGAAATCAATAGTGGCTCGGCCACAACCCAATTTCCCTGACTTCAAAGCCCTCTGGGAATGTTTGCACACGATGGTGAAATTAAAACTTAACGGTCCTATACAGGAGCAACAATAATATCTTGGCAATGCTATTGTGGCGGATACTAATATACTAACTACTTCCTTGTCAAGTTCGGCCTGCGGTAGATATTAAACATATTTGTAATCCGATATTAAATTAAATCGATATATTTTAATTATATTTTCGAACGGTTTTTTTGTTTGTTTTTTTACAAAATATTAATTATCACCGTCAAACTTTCATATTTGTTACACTTCCGTGGTTTTTTGTAAATAATATCAAAGTTTAAAATTTTATATTCTTCTGTTCCTGGAAATAATAATTCTATTTGAATATCGATTCGTTATGTGCAGTGGCTCAAAGTCCATGGATTTTTAATTTATGATTTTAACTGTACCTACTTAGTGTTCTGCGTTTAACTTGTAACTTCCATTGATATTGTTTCTGTTTGTGTTCCTTAACCAACATAATTCGAGTTTGCCATCCCTTAAATAACGGTCCAGCAAACAACAATAAGACATTGACTGATTAAAACAATCAAGTTAATGGTAATAATACTAAATTGAATACATTATTTGAAAATAATACGCGTCAATGAGCAATTATAATTTAAATTTTCCATGTGGCAATCGAAGCACAACCAAATCCTTTCTATGACAATGATTTAGCATAATATTATCGTTCCTTGGTACAATAATTTGTGTTAGGATTCTTATATATTTCTTAACTATAAATTGTTTTTTTAATATGTTTCATTAATCAGCATTAATATATTATTGTTAACGGTCGTGTTGCTAAAATTACTACCAAATTGTTAGCTTTCCCTTTTCTTACTCTCATTTTTTTTTTTTAAATACATTTTCTTATTTTTGTCGCGTTGAAAAAAGTGTTTGATTTGTTTGTTTGATGTTATTACAATTTATAACAAGCTGTGGCATTTGTATTTTATGTACACACTTAACCTTATTATTCTGGGGTGTATAAACTTGTATACATAAATAATATGTACATAACCACATATTAAATATTTTGAAATACTAAAAAATATTTTTTTATATCCTCGTACGTTTTTGTAATATTTATACATTTACATTTTATAGTAGATTATTCAAAATGATTTGGTAACATTTTTCACTGTAACGTTCTCTAGGTATTAGATGATATATTGTGTTCACTACATAAGATAATGTTATTTCTGTCTCTTGCGTTTTATGTAATTTCACGATACATTATAATAAAATCATGTTATTTCGATAAATGTTTTAAAAACAGATAAAACGAATACAAAGACTAATAATATAATATGGTGATAAATAATAATGGTCATACTGTTTAGTGTGAAAATCGAATGGGGTTTTTTTTTTTACTCAGTTGGTTCTGAACTTAATATACATTTTTTATGCTTCAATTTGAGATTTGAAGTTTCGAATAAATGACTGTGTGAATGCTGTCAATAAATAACGATTATTAACTATGCGTTTAATAATGAACCAAATATAACCGAAGATAGACACTAATTGGACGTCCGTGGCTTTAACTGTATACTGGCCGACTTAACAAACTTGAATTCTCCTGGGCATAAAATGAAGTCATTAAAAATACATAATTGTGACTGAGCCCTATCGATGTTCGAATGAAAATCATTATTTTTTGTCCCCTAACTGTTGAATCTACTATGTACTGTATTATCTTTTATTCGTGAATATATACCTAGCTACTGCGCAGAGCACATTTTTACGAATACTGATCACGATCATAATTCTGATTACACCGTATACTATATAATTCCGATATACATAATGCACTATAGGTACACTAATCGCAATGGTTCTGATGTTAAATATAGTTGTTTTTATTATTGTACCTAAACATTTTTTTTGCCACGCGTACATAATAATTGACAATATATACTGCAATATTGTACGTATGTAATTAGTATATACCTTAGAAAAACACATTAAAATTGTTGAATGTTTTTAAACGTTTTTCTGTGGAAATCAAATGCACAGATCTCTGGACTAATTTTTCCCACCGTAGTGTATAACCACAGATTGTATAAAAGCGGATGGTGCACTTGTGCATTTACTGATAACTCGAACCTACATCAATGCAGTATTATCATATATACCTATATGAGGAATAAATTATTGAACAACTACACCTATATTGTACTTTTTGTATCAAGTAATATGACAATGATTAGGAAATTGACGCGAGTGTTTAATATCATGTGATGCGTAGCTTATAATCAATAATTTCTCATAAAATATATTTTACTCTAATGTGCCTAGTGACGATACTAATTTGGGGATAGAAATTGATTTGCTTACATTTTTGAGAATTACAAGGCTGCGAATAGGAAGTGTGCCATCTGGTTTTATATAATCTGTGGTATAACACCACCTTTTCCCTATAATTGGTAACGTGTAATCTATCTCTGTGGACAATGGGCATTCCACATTCGGAATGGAATGTGAATAGGTATTGAAATAGTTGTGAGCGCTGAATATTATATCATATATGCTTATAATATATTATAATGATCAGTGTTCACTCGTTGTTGATGTGATTCATCGATAATACTTAAGCTATCACTAATAATTCTATGGTGTTATATTATATAGTTTTCATATTAGGAATGTACTTCGTAATACTTCAACGTTATACAATATTATAGTTAAATTATTTTAAGTGTTAGGATATTTTAAATTACTGTGTAGTCATTAGCCAGATTTATGGTTACCGATATTAATTCCAAAGGTATTACTATACAATATACATCGGCATTTAATAATTTTTTATTCGTATTTACCTACATATTATTTGTTTGTCAATAAATTACTCAAATTTATGAATAACTACACAGTGCTGGGTTTTACTACGTTTAGAAAATAGATTTAAAATTGAACGTGACAACTTACTCATTAAACAGCTCGCCAAATATTTTAACATTTGCGAGTAAATTATATTTTCTACGTTATTGTATAATTTATAGTTTGTACTATGAATAATCTACGCATAACACGAGTTTAATTTGATTAGTATAAATTAACACCTTTACTTTCGCAGTTAATATAAATAAATGTATGTTGTCTCTCTTCCAAAATTCAACAAATTGTTAATTATTAAGTTTCAAGCATTTGTTTACTTATGGGTAACATACATCTTAACTATAAAGAACAGCAAAAACTCGTAATATTTACTTCTTCCTAATTCTATTTACTAACCACTTTATAAAACTTTTGGAAACAATTTTAGATTTAACAAATTTGGGAGTTATTTTTCATATCTTATAAAATACAAAGTAATGTTATATCTCATTTTAATAATATCTACAGTTTTCATATTTTATACTACTACTACTACTATAGTACTATGTAAAATAATATAATATAATGTACATTATATTTTATTTAGTTTTGTACGATTTCGATAATTCGATTAACTAATACAATATTTGTCAACAGCAAAGAATTGGTCGGTTCTGTCGGTTCTGTCTGTTAATGGGCAATTGTCCTAAGTTTATTTCAATTTTCATAAAAGCCTTAGCGGAACAATACGATCAGAAAATTATTAATTGGTTTTTAACATAAAACACGCGTTTTGAAGAAACTTTGTTTGAAGTGGAACAAAGTTTTACCATCTTAAACAGGAAAATCGTATGAAAAAAAGATCCCTTCAAGTTATTTACGTAAACGCGCCAAATTTACTATTAAATTGTCACTCGTAAACGACTCCTAAAGATTAATTAAAGAAATAAAAAGAAAGAGAATCCTTATAAAAAAAAACAATCACGACAAAATTCATGGCACAATGCTATTTTTTTTAAAAATGCGTTCTGCTTTTAGCTTTTAGTTGAACAATGGGATTTGTGTTTTTAATTATTTAATTCGTTCATCTTTGTTAGGACTTAAACGAAAACTGTACTTGAGGATGTGTTAATTATATTATATCATATGATAATTATATTATATTGTGTTTTATGTAAGTACATAACTTTGTGTGTGTCGTGTTCATGTTAATGACTTTGAGTAAGTAAATTAATGTACATATTTACTTGAATTTAGATCAACGATTTACCATATTAGGCCACTGAATGTTTAAAAATTATGTACAATTATGTTGTTCTTTCAGTCAGCTATCTAATATGTTATTATGGCGTGTAACACACTGCCTTTGTTCTTTCAAACCTATCGATATTATACCTAATCCTAACCAATTGATAAGTATAGGTTTGTTTTGGTTTAATTATCTCTGGTTTTGCAACTCGTCTTCCGTACCGGGTTGTTGGACACTGGTATACATTTTATAGGCCCTTTAAAGATACGTATATGACCTGCGTTCAAAACTACAAACTAACACAATGTAGAAAAGTATTCATCGATTTTCACAATGTCTGTAATAGTAATAAAATAATACGGTACACTATCGCCCTACTGACAACCCTGTTCTATTGAGGGTGATATTAAATATCACACGAGTGGCAAATTATGAGTTGAGAAATTACATTTGTAATATATATATAAAGGTTAAAAACGACTCATCGCTATTTCTTAAAAATGATAAAATGTGTGCCTAGCCTTTCAACTAGATATTGAGATTTGGAATAGTGGTTTATCCAATATGATCTAGATGTGCAATAAGAAAGGATTTAAAAAATTTCACATTTTAAATATGTGCTCACACAAGATTTTATTTCGGCAAACAGAAATATAATATTTTTGTGTATATATTATATTGTAATACGGTTGCCGTCGGTTGCCGACAATAAAATAGTTATTAAGATTCGATATAATTTTCAATATTGTTTTATGTAATAATAATAATAATATTTTATAGCTTATAGAACTGTCATGGAAACTATATTATTGTTCTTCATATTATAAAACATTGAATTATTGAATTTCCATATATACGTACTCGCATTATTCAACTTCAACGTGAATGGGCAAATGTTTTCAAAATCTGTGGATGTCCTGTGTACTTTATCACGATTAACGTGACTTTGTATTATGAGTGCATTACAAACATAGCACTTCGAGTGCTGTCAATATTCACCGTACACCGTTTGTGAATATCAACATTCGTCGTAGGTTGTAGGTTTGTCAGCAGTCTACGATTTTTTTTTTTTTTGTTGACATACGCTGGCTAGTGTCAACATTTCCCGATCGTAGTATTTCGCCTGAACTCATTGATACACGTATATATGTACTATATAGTATTTACTTTATAATATATTAAGTAGGATATTATTAAATTAGTTTCCGTCGAGTTGTGAATTATAGCTTGAGAAATAATACAATGTAATAACGGACATACTTAAATGTTCTTAGATTTTTAGAATTCGTCTTACAGTCTGTCTGATATGTTTTTATCAGGTCAATACCTTATAGTAATATATATTACCTATTACCTATTAAAATGGGAAATGAAAAAAAAACCAATAACTTTTTTAAGATTCAAGTGGTTTTGTTCCGCCAATCGAGGACGGTTAACAACAATTTATAAAATAAAGAAATGCAATTTGTAACAATAAACCTTGATAGCTATTTTTGTTGACGTCTCTTAACATTTATCATTTTTTTCATTTTGTATAATATTATCCCTATAAACGTAATGTGTATAGGAGGGATACATGGATTTAGAAATAAACTATATACCGTTGCTGTCTTCATAGTATATGATAAAACATAATCAAAAAGTGTGTACACAATTCGCTAGGTATATAGCAAATAAAAATGTTATTATTGCATGACATACGTAATATATAATATTATAATATATATACACATATATATATATATATAAGTATATATTTTTATATACGCATTTATATTTTAATACGTTGGCCGTCTTGGATTATCAGTGCTGCCGATGCAGGTAAAATTGTGCATCACTTGCAGTGCACAATATTTCAACCGTTCTGTATGTGACCCCGTTCAACATTTTTTTATAATATCAATAATATTATTGTTAATGTTGGCGAGTAAAATTAATATAATTTGAATAACTTTAACAAACCAAAGCTTTGAGTGCTGTATTTACTGCAACAAATTAGATCTACTCGATCGACTTCAATATATTATTATTTAAATTACAATCGCGCAACGCGTCAAGCACTGCACCGTAGATAACTTGTTTACAAACTGTAACGTATATAAAGGAAAAAGCTCTCGAATAGTTCTTGGATGATGTACACGAAACTTTAAAATATGCAAAACAAATAGTTGGATAGTAAAGTATTTTTGGTATAGACCATGCAATTTATCAATGTTGTGAGTTTGCAACCAGCTTTTAGGGTTACCACTGTACATATCATATTTACAAAAATTAATAAATAAAAAAATATCTGGTATATTAAACCGATAATTTATTCGGATTGTGGTTAATCAGGGTGTTGTGCGTCACTATATCAATACCGTGTGGATGTTCAATTGAGTTTTGTTCGGTTTTGTATGAGTAGTTCTGGTCTACACCCAGCATAAAATTGGGTGGTTTACGCATTGGGTACATTTTTAATGTTCTATGCAAATATCTAAATCATACCTATACTAATATTTATTATGTGATTGACTTTGATACAACATTGCATTTTGTCATAATTTAGTTGAATATATTATACGTATAGGTATAGCCGTATAGGCACTATAATAATTACTACGCCTTTTAATTTTTATAAAATGTTTTTGAATTCTGCTAATTTCTAGTTGTACTTCGTGATTAGCCTGTAGGAACATTGTTTTAGTTTGTATGAACATTTTGTTGTGGTAAACGCTATTATAATAGGTATGTTTATTATACGTGTTTAATTTAAAACAAGATTATTTTGATTGAAAACTTTAACTTAATTTAATAAACGTGTATATAATATATGAATATACATTGACCAATCATCAAAGGTTAAATATTTGTACTGTATGTCACAAACATTAGCGTTTCAATAGCGTTTAGGTATGTGTAATCAATCGGGAAATCAAATGCCTTATAGTATATCCTTGGTTCAATACAATTATATTAATTTTATTATTATTTTTTTATGTTTATATATATATATTTATAGGTACTGTGCCGTAGAAAATCTATCACTCACATCTGATTTGATTTATGTTACGTCTGCGATTTTTTATTTGGGGGGGACTTATTCGCTCAATGATATCATACTGCATCCGTATTTTCATTTACGAAAACCATTTTAATTTATTCGGAATTCGTTAGCGAATACCGTACTCGCATGTCTCCAATAACGGAACTGTAACGGTATATGCAAGAGAAAAAAAATACAATTGTGTTTTCATTTCATATTTTTTTTTTTTCGTAAATGATTCCGTATTCATAAACATTATTTTTAAAAAAACGAAGTGCAAACAAAGAGCCTTTTATCTTTATTCAAAATACGGCTTTGTATCACTGCCTTGTCTCATCAGCGTGCTTGTCACTATTGAAAATAATTTGTATTTTAAGTTCACGTTGCATACATATTATGACACTCCATACTCATTGCAAACACAACGACCCCATTTAAAATCTGTTAAACTCGAAAACATTGTACTGCTTATGAAATGTTCACATAACGCTGCATAGATGAATTAAAGTTATTGTTTTTTCTTTGTAAAACGGAGCTTGCGAGGTTCACATAATAATTAAAAGTATCCTTTATCATGCGATAAAAATCATTAGTGTATGTTTGATATAATATTAAGGATCGGTTCTGTTGACCATACAATTTGTATTATGTTGTATGATAAATTTATAATATTTGTACTACATTGTTATAGTATTATTATTATTATTATTATTATTATTATTATTACTATTGTCAGTTCTTTGTTAAAATGTATCATAAAGAAAAATTTCTTTTTCCATGGTACTCACAATGTTGTTATGGTTTTGAAGGAGATCAATGCTTACCGAGACGAATAAATTCTCAGATAATGATATTTTTTTTGAAATGATTTTCTTACTGTCGTGTTGATTTGTATATTATTGTATTTTTCTCCTTAAACTCTGTCAGACCAATGGTTAGTTTACTTAAAGAACATTTTGTGTTTTAAATTAAATAACTGGTCATTGTTATTCAACCTAATGAAAAAGTTCGATTTTTGATGAAAAAAATCTGGAAAAATGAAGTAAAAACCTAATTATAATAATTTGAAAGCATTTAATTTTCTAATGAGAAACTTAAATTGTGAGTGGTCATCGTTATGTCTCGTTTATAAATGGACTTTGAAAATACCTTTTCGGCCTCCCCTAATATTTTAATATCTCAATATTCGCAGAAGCTTCTTAATACTTCATATAGGTACCTACTTAATGACTTTAAAATGGAATTTAGCGTCGCGTTGACACAACTCTTTTCACTGTTAACTCACGGCTATTCAAATGATCCGAAACCTTTCGTAGGTACCTTTTACGTAGGTATCTTCTAATTGTTTGATTTGAACAATGAATTAAAGCTTATATTATATTCATCATACACGTCATTATAATAATATTAAACTGTATATAAACATAATATTATAAACATAATTATGGTGTTTAAATCACTGAAACTCTCAATATGATGCCGTATCGAATTTTTATGAAGACTTTTTTATATATTTTTTCTACAAAACATATACATTTATATTTGTTCAATAGTGAATAAATATCGATCGTACTAAATCGTGCAAAGTTCTACAATGCGATGTATAATATTTTCAGGGATCCTGCGGTGCTTAAACCATTTTATTTATTTATTTTTTTTTTTTTTGTTCAAGTCATGTAAAGTTTCCATATCTGTTTACAATGCTGGAAAAAATTCCAAACTCTGTAGGGTATACCATATACGCAATGCGAGCGAACGTGTTATGTACATAGTATATATATTGTTTATTTAATATATATGAACCTATATATATGTATATATATGTGTCCTATAAAATTAAATAATTACATTTTTACATTTGGTTTTTATCGCGCAGACAAAACATGATTGATTTAAATTACTCTTTCGGTAGGAAATTCGATTAAAGTTAAAATAAAAAAATAATAAATGTTTATTCGAGGTTATACATTTTGTATGCGTAAGCGTATATCTACCGTCGAAATCGTTCGTGTTATATAAACTATACGTACCTACTATATAAATAGGTTCATATATTAAATATTTAATCGTATCTATAATATAACACCGACCGAAAATTGTATACGTTATATACGTAG
This sequence comes from Macrosiphum rosae, assembly GCA_016617965.1. Classification (NCBI taxonomy): domain Eukaryota; kingdom Metazoa; phylum Arthropoda; class Insecta; order Hemiptera; family Aphididae; genus Macrosiphum; species Macrosiphum rosae. The sequence goes on along the minus strand of WHPZ01589443.1, from coordinate 4,068 downwards.
GTAAGACATTCTATTATTCTGTGAAGTAAATTTGAAAAGAAATAAATGAAAAATGAAACACTACGAGTGAAGACAAAAATCAATACGATCACAATATTTGAATATCCATTATATTTTGGCTTAATTATTATAACGTGAGAATAAAAACTCGGACATCTCGGATGTACATGAAACCAATTAGGAGGATACAAATTTGTATTTAAAAATTTAAATATAAATTATACTTTATTAGTTTACAGGCCATATTGTGTACCCTACCTACGCTAATTTCAAATGTTCTGCCCTATACCCGCGTGGTATTTGTTTACGTATAATATACTTTACCTATGTTATAACAACAGTTTTGGACTTTGTAGAACGTTACGGGATAATGGACGTGCGTACTTTTATTTGCTTAGTTATTTTCAGTTATCCTACAACAATAAAAATAGCCGACCGTACACAATAATATAGGTAGGTAGATGTATTTATATATATGTACAAAAAACAACGCACACGTGTATAATATATAGAAGTTAAATGTGTACTCTCGCGTACAGACACTATTGCTCGATATATATGCATTGTTCACAACAATATACTATATCTATACTGTACTATACTTACCCCACATTATCATTAGTTAAAAAATTAAAAAATTAAAAAAAACAGAATAATTATTTCACTCTGGAACGCAATTATGTCTATACCTTATACATATATTATAATATAAACACATTAAAATAGTATAATATGTATATGAAACCAAACGGTTGACGCAGGCCCTTACCGCTCTTAAACCCTCCTCCCAAAAAAAGAAAAAAGGTGGTGAAAAAGAAAACGGTTTTAGTGCATGCGCCTTATTAAAAACGCATATAACCCGCACCGCCGTCGCTGTAGAAAAAAAAATTTAACCGTAAAACTATTGCCAAACCTCACGACATGTGTTTCTCCCAAGAGTACCTATATACCGGTTATACCTTATTATATACACCTGTCGTGTGTGACGTCGTAGATACCAGATCCTGTATGGATATTAAGATGCGGTATGACGTGTATAATATTATATAGGTACATATTATATACTTAACGAATTTATCGAGTTTACGCGTCTAAGTGAAAAGTTTTAATCGGCGTGCTGCATACGCTGTGCGGGTGTGTGATGACGTGTACCCTATACATACATCTCCGCAGCCGAAATGCTCTCGAAAACAATTATTCAAAATCACGCCCGTTAAACAGGGACAGGTGTTGTTTTAATCGGATGTGCGGATTTCTGAACAAGTCGCGTTCCTCCGGAAAGGACCGCCACCGGATGCAGATCATATTATTTAAATGAGAAAAGGTTGCCGTGCAAAAGTTCACACATTTCCATATACGAGTTCCAGCGTGTGAGTTTGTGTGTGCGTGTGTGCGCGCGTGTGTGTATGAGCGTGTGTACTTTTAAGCCTTGGCCAGTATTTTGTATATTTTTTTTGCTTATACGAGCACAAAGCTCGAAATTAATATTTTTTCACCCTAACTTCCACCGCTCGGTTTTTTCTTTCCCACTCTATCGCCCTTTTTTACAAAAAAATAAAAAATAATATATATATTATGCACATATATACATATATATATATATATTTATATTGAACTAAAAAAAAAAAAAACCTGTGCGCATATATATTGTTATTTACATATTGAGCAAAACGACCGTAGAACGGCGGGGGAAATATTGAAAACAGTAATCGACCGAAACCCTCACATGAATTTGTATGAATAAAAACGTAAAGATAAAAATGAATAGATGTTTCTTCAAATATGTATATATTATATCCTCCAGTCTCCTTCAAAAATCCCACATTACATTTGTATAACGTCTTCGTCGTGCATTCGTGTGCGTGCGCGTGCGAGTGTGTGTGTGTGTGTGTGTGTGGATGTGTATATACTATATACGTGGCGAGCGCTAAGGGTATATGCGGGCTCGTTCCACTCTCACAAAAGCCACTCTATATACGACGACGTTCCCATTTCGTTGATTAAACCTTCCCGGAAAAATATCTTACTATATTATTATTATTTACGGCACGCGTGCTCTTAAGTAGCATCCGACGCAGTGCAATTTATTAAAAAATAATAATAATAATATAACATATAAAATCCGTATAGGCATGTTATATATATTAACACCTAGGTGTACCTATAATGTAGGTAGTTTATATGAATTATATATAAATTCAATTATAATTTGGTCGTCACGTTTCGTTTTTCAGGCCGAGATATGGAGCGTTTTCATTGCCATCCTGAGGAAATCCGTTAGAAATCTGCAAGCGTGCACCGACGTCGGACTAATTGAGCTGGTCGTAAACAGACTAGCGCGTGCCGACACCGTCGTAGCAGGTAATAATAATGTTCAACAATAAATAACACGAATATTGATGTCTGAGTGAGTAGCTATATATATATAGTACCTAGGTACAAGACGTGTCGTCGTTTGGTTCGCAATATAAAAAATATATTTTATTGACGGCCGATCGTGTGCCATTATTGCTCGTCAAGCTTTAAAAAAATATATTTAGTATTGTTTAATATACGCCTATTTTGTGTATATATATTTTTTTTTTATAGTGGAGTTACAGTGTTTTCGATTTATTAATATTGCATATTTTGTCTGTTTTTATTTTTATATTACTTTTTTATATATTTGATTGTTTAATATATACTATAAAATATCCCAGTAACAAAATAATCCTTTTTTAATAATGGTTGTTTTAAATAATACAAATTTAATATCGAAACGGACGTATGATTTCAAATTTTATTTCAAAGTGGGCAATAAAATAATATCTTCGAATCCAATATAAAAGAACGGCATTGTAAAAACCATAAAACTATATAATATTATTTCCAAATACTGTTAAAAATGTATTCGGATAGTTTTAGTTTTAAAAACTTTTAAATGTCATAAAGTGATGACAACTACCTTATTTCATTAAGATTAGGACGTACCTATAACTATTGGTATATATGGGAGTATAGTAATTTAATTTAATAAGTATCTTGTATCTATTATGTAACTGTTTAACACAGATTTCCTTCATTTAAGACTGGATAAAATTAAAATAAAGGTGCTCTGCTGTACAGTAGGTTACAAGTGGGTCACCGTATAACGGATGGTCTTAAATTTGAATTCAATGATTTAATATCATTGTAAGTATAAGAAAAACGATTCTGAGCGGAGACTTTATGTCAGACTAACTACTGGAATCTTGTTTTAAATTTTCAATTCTTAGATATACAAGTTGAACAATTTATAAATTTTTAACTACAAAATAATTATTCAATTTTAAATTTGATAAATTTTGTCAAAATTCGATCTTTAAATGCTTAAAAAAAAAAATTGTGCCTATGTATTTTTAATATTTTTTAACTGCTATTGTAACAATATATCAGGAGCCTTGTGTTAAATTTTTACACTTTTTGGCCCAACAGATAAAACTTTATTGATATTAGCAGAAAAAAAAATAAAAAATAGAAATATAAATTTGTCCTTAAACAGCTAAAAGTCAAAAATATTTTGAAAATTTTATCAAGTATAAGGATTGATAAAATAAACATTCAGTGAAATTTTAATGCCTATCTACAGTTATTCGTTTTTGAATCACAACAAAATAAGAAAACCACTTATTACATGAGAAATCGATTGAATATCCAATGTTGTATAAATTTGAATTTCAAACGCACATTAAAATTTAATTTGACTTTCTTATAGAAATTTTTTTTTTTTGATAAAGGTAGATAATCTTATAAGAAATCTTGTATTAAATTTTAAAATCTTAGATATAAAAAGAAAAATTTTTATGAATTTTTAACTCAAAATAATTTTACTAATTTTTGTGATTTTTCCATATTCTGTCAAAATTTGAATTTTAAATGCTTATAAAAAAAAACTGTGACTAAGGATTTTTAATATTTTTTCAACTGCCAATGTAACAATATAGTAAGAGCCTTGTATTAAATTTTCAAGTATTTTTACTCAACAAATACATTTTTATTGATATTCATAAAAAAAAAAAACTAATAAAATTGGAAACTGAAAATGTCCCT
>WHPZ01589442.1:0-23941 GCA_016617965.1 Macrosiphum rosae | reverse complement strand
TTAATACAAAGCTCTTAATATATTGTTACAATGAAATTTGAAAAATATTATTAATCCATAGTCACAATTTTTTTTTATAAGCATTTAAAGTTCAAATGTTGAGAAAACACGTAAAAATCAAGAAAATGTGAAAAATTATTTTGAGTTAGAAATTCATAAAAATTTAAAATTTAATAATTATTTTGAAGTTAAACATGTATAAAATGTTCAACTTTTATAGCTAAGGATTGAAAATTTAAAACAAGGTTCCACGTAAATAGGTAATACATACATTACATTATTCACAATAATATCATCGAAAATCGATTTTGCGTAAAAATTGCCGTTTTTATATAATTTGTATGTTGTTTTTCCCGGCGCATTTGAAAACTATTAAAAATTTTAATATTTTTGTCAATTTACTGGTGAATATCCAATTTCTAACTATAAACGCTCGAAAAAATATAATTAGACTTTCCGGTAAACTTTTATTTTTGTTCTATCTATGAACATTTAAAGGAAATAATTCAATAATGTATGAACATTTCAAATCTTAGATGTACATAGTATAAAAGTGTTTATGAATTTCTAACTAAAAAAAAATTGCAAACTTTCGTGATTTTCGTGTATTTAAGTGTATTTTATATTGCCTTAAGAATAATATTGTTATTTAATATTTGGAAATAAAAATTACTAATTAAAAATATGTTTGTATAAATATACAAACAATCTAAGTTTTTTACATATATTTATAGTATTATTTACTAATGGTTATCAATAAAAATCAAACTTTAATTTTTTGTCTTTATATTAATTATTCCCAATATTCATATAACTTGTTTAATTAGGTATTATGTATTTTTTATTCGTATTTCATTATATTTCATAAATTATTACAACTTTGGGAGGCACAATAATAACAATGAGTTGTGTCACGTGCAATATGTTTATATTACCTACCCACCTACTACGATGTACCTACCTACGCCTTTATTATTTATATAATTCTCATACTTGTCACAGTGTCACATGCTTTCGATTCATACAACAAAAGCTGAGTATAGACAGTTATTTATTTTGCACTCAATATATAAATCGCGTATGTTTACTAGAATGTTCGCAAACTCTTCGATATGTTATCAACAGTCCATATTTGTGTAGGTAGGTACTGGTATTATTTACTTATCGTTTTTGTAATATAAAACGTAGAAGTTAATTTTTCTGTGATTAAAAAAACAACCAATATTTTACAATAAGATTTCACATACATTTAGCATTTATAATAGTATGTAAGGTACTTACATTACATACCTACTGAATAATATAGGTCATTGTAGATATTTAATTATAATTTAATTTAAAATATTAAAATAATTCTAAATCACTAAGTAAATACCTAATAAACAATTTTTCTGCGTTATCTTATTAAAAATATACTTAAATTTGAAAAAAAATGTCATCGGATATATTTACAATGTTATTGCGTTGACATATTTTTATTCGATTACTTTAAATATTGTGCTTACATAATTTGGAGAAAATGTAAATAAATAACATTAATACAAAATATAGGTAACGTACACAGTAAATTTGGTAAGTGATTTAATTTAACATTAAGGAATATTCAAAATGCTTACATAATTTTTAACGATCGTTACTTAATTATAATCTATCACAATGTTTATTGTTCTTGGGAATAATTTTACATACCTAATGGAAATGTGTATAATTATATTTTATAGCAAACCTGTGTACAAATCACTGACTATCATTACATAATATTATTATATATCATACAAATTGTAAATGACAAGTCTTATCAAGATATCGTAATCCCTTTATATTAATATTAAACAATGATCCATTTGGGATAATACAAATTACGACAAACGTATTGTAGTGTAAAACCAATCACAAAATTATACGTTTCTGAACTTCTCTTAACTGGTGAATATTATGAATAATAATTGTATTTTAACAATCATTCATATTATCTTTCAACATAATAATATATATTAGTTAATTTAATATATATATTATACTATTATGTGTATTCTAACTAGTGAAATAGAAAATAATAATTTAAAGTAAACATTTTACCAATTTAAAAGCACTAGACTTGGGTAGCTTTGGCCCAGACCTGTTCCATATGAACAATAATATATGTTTGATCCACACCACACAGTGCTAAAAGATAATACAAAAAAATAATAAATATAAATTTAGCACAAATAGTTTCTAAAATTGGTTTTATGGCTTCTAGCATGGCGGTAGTATAGGTACACAAACGAATACAACGCCCGTATTATTTTTATTTTTGTATCTCCTTGACAGAAAAAAAAATGTCCTTTAACCTAAATGAGTTTTTCTTTCTTTATTAGAGGTGAAACCGTCTGCACACACGAGTATCATCTTTTACTCATAAGCTACAGCCATAGGTGAACGTACGTTGTTTATCAGTAATGTTCTCGCAGTATTCCTTTCGAAAATGAACTGTGTATTTTATAGTATACCTTATATTATAAGAATCAATTTTTCATTCGTATTCATCGAGTGACGACCCCACGTAATTTATATTGCGTCCTGAAATTGCATGAAATAAATTCTCGTAGACGTCTGAACAATGGGGTAAAATGGCCTTTGATAATATGATGGAATTCTGTGACTAGGTGTAGGTGCGTGCATTATAAAAACTGTATCACTATAAATGCAGACAAAATATATATTAATATGATATGCAATTTAATGTCACAGTAAATATGGCCCGATAGGTGTCCAATAACCGACGACGGTATTGAACACATTCAATAAAACAAAATAAAAATAAATAAATAATTTAACGAAAATGCTCACATCATAACAATATGAATTAAATGTTTCTTTTTCATCCTGCATGTTATTGGTTTTTAAAAGTGTATAATATTATTTAAACGAGAAATTAATAAACATTAATTATGTATATGTAATTGTCATCTATACAATTTAATCAGAGTTAACATTATTAAAAACCAATAACTGATTCTCCAACATTTGAATAAGAGTAAAGAGAAGCAGTTAACCATAATATAATTTACCTGCACGTACTTATATTATCAGATATGATAGACTCATATAATTGTGGTTCTTTCAATATTTACGGTAAGTTTCGTAGCATTTTCGTATAGTCCACACTTCTACAAAGAAATTGTTTTTAAATTGTAATCAAATAATAGATTCTTTTTCTTTTTCCCCCTCAAACGGTTCAAGTTTTTTTTAATCGATTTAAATGTATTTGACTAAATGCGAGTTAGGTATGTACGTCTAAAGTAACCATGTGCATGTTGTTCACTAAATGTTCAATTCCCACGGCGCCGGAGGTTGTTATTAAAACACTGCAGCAAGTCGAGGAATAATAATAATATTATAATATCATTAGTAAGCAAATCGGTGGGCCGAGTCGATTTGGCCGATCGTCCGACCGAGTCGACTAGCCAACCGACAAGGACCGCGAAACTTTCTGCGGCACTTGAGAGTTTTGCGGCCATTCGGGTGTGACCATCGATTCAGCGATACCTATGTAGAAGCCGAATAAGTTAACTGTACAGAGAGTAAAGTGTAGATAAAACGTAGCTTCCCCACGAATCATGATATTATATTCTGTGTGTCACGATGATAGTATCGTGAGCAGTAAGGTAAAATGAAAAATATACTTAGGTCCCTATTCAAAACGCCAATAATTCTGTTATCAATTTGTACTGCGTATACTTAAACCATATAACATACAATTCCATCACATGTTGTATATTTATATTACGAATAAAACGTTCAAATATTATTGTCGTGGTAGCCGGTAGGGCCGTAGGGGTATTATTGGTATTTTTTCCTGTCAAAATATAATATACCGAAAGACTGAAAGGTAAATAAACAAATACTAATACTCATGCGGCAAGTTTTTCGTTGATTGTATTTGTGCAATATGACGTCATTATCCACAACGAAAATGATTATATAAAAAAAAAATGATTCTAACGTATATTTGTTGTGTATTCTTACTTTCTAAATTAAGTAGACGTATATTTTTTTAAAGAAATAGTTAAATACTTTGACTCAATAAAACAAATAAGAAAGATTTGATAATTTTGTTCTGATTTATTCATAATATTGTATATATTGCAGTCTGTATCGCTTACTAATTACTTTAGTTTTATTGTAACAAATTGGATTTTTAATGAGTTTGGTATACAAATAGTTTACTTCTTACACAAATTTAAAAAGGAAAAAATATGTTTAATCTTAAAGTTTGTTGGCATTAATAGATTTTTTTTTTTGAAATAAAATCAATACTTTTAATTTATCATTTATCAACTGACTGTGAAGAAGTTATTTATTTTGAAGTTAATTATGTTTGCATTCGCCTTTAGTAAACATTGCTTAAATTATTAAATATAAATTACATGGTCGGGTAAATTGAATTATTAAAGGGGAGATTATTATTACGGTCCTAAAGTCCGCCTTATTAGGGTCGTATACACTTATGACGTTTAACGTGACTTTACTGCAGTTCGTATAAGCAATATATTAGTATAATACCCTACAATGATCGTGTTCGTCTTGTATTTTATTTATTTTCAGTATGATATTATGTTCTTCACAACAGAACAATGCAAAAACTTTTCAAATATAAACTACCTCGGACTAATGATTTCGGTTGTCGTTTGCTCTGTTTCTAAAATGTCTAAATACTATTTAAAATAGTACCAAATAATAATAATAAAGACAAATGATACTGATTTTTTATCCTTGTAACTGAAAACAAAATGTTTGGCCGTGAACTGTACATTTTCAGAAGTTGAACTACAATGAAATATTTGCAGATATTTATTTAAATTTAATATTGAGAAGAAGAAAAAAAAACCAGCTGTTACTTTCTTTGTGTAATATTCTGAGTGCTAATCTTATCTATTAAAAATGATGTCCCTTGATGAATTCTTAACTAAAATGTACTATGTATGGTAATAAGGTGTATACACTGTCCGTATGGACCGATTCAATAACATCAATTTCCCTTATCGCTTCGCAAATGTTACTAAATTCTATATTCCAAGTATTTAGAACACGTCTTAGAGTAGGTAATAATAATAATATGTTATGAGCGTAAGTATAATATAACATTATAGCCAAACACACGTTGTAAAATGTAGTTACGTTGTGTACGTGTTTCATGATTATAGGTATCATACTATACTTCCAATACATTTATTCGTATAATATGTATACAATTACTCGGTCATCGAATAAACACTTAAGTTCGACAAACATAATGTACAGTAATGTCAGTATAAGTTATTTCAATATCGAGTGAATTGGTCAAGTTTCAAACATCGCTTACCAACCTTGATGTAGGTTGGTGGTTGGATAAATGTTATCTCGGCTAGATTATTGTGCTCAACAAATTATTATGATTGTCAGGACTAAAAAGTTTGAATCTGATGTCAACATACTTTACTTAAGGGCGTCTATTGTTATAACTTTTCACAATTTCTTCACGAATTCGTAGGTTTTTCTATTAAAAAAATATTCAAAAAAAATCTAAAAATTACATTTGAAAAACTTCTTCCCAAAAGTATTCAACTTAAAATCTATAAAATATATTTTTCAGAGAACTTTTTAAGCATTTATATCATCACTATATGTTTACAAATCCACGTGAATAATACAAATACAAATAAAAGAATGATGGCTATAATATATACATATCTTACGTCATGGGCTGTAGATACCATGTTGGTACTTGTGACATCGCATCATTGTCAGCACACAACCAATGGTTTTAAATGGAACTTATCTGTAAACCGAATGTGAAACCTACTGCGATCAATGTTATCAAATAAAGTATTTTTGCATTTATTTAAACTTCTCTGTATGATATAAAACTTGGTTTTTATAAAAATATTGTCTTCGGTTTAATGTAATGAGTTTGTTATTACTAATTTGGATTTTTATTGACTAAATATTATATAGTAGGAATTATAGCCTATATAGGTAATATTATATATATAGGATGATTTAACAAGCATGCTCCACCCCCTTTTTTTCTTCAATAATGTAGTTATTCTGATTTTTGGAGTTTTTAAATCAAACTAAAGATCATACATTCAAATTCTTCAGATTTGTCTGTACTACTATTAAGATGACGCTACACCCGCATATGTTCTCTTCATGTTACAAATATACAGCATAGCGAAATCTATTTAGCCCTGGACAACTATTATAGTCCCTCCGTATTTATAGTAAAATTACCAAAATTCCACAAAGCATTAGGGAAGAACTTTATCTGTGTCGTAAATTTTTATTATTTTGATAACATAAATAAAAGTTATCAGTTTGAGAACATTTGTACATTTGTTAGACGGAGATAACACATGCGGATGTAGTGTCATCTTAAGGAGTTTCCTGTGTTCTGTGGAGATATAAACTTCTATTTATCAAATGGTAATCCTAAATTTCAACTTTGAATTATTCAGTGGATAATTTTTCTGAAAATTTGACTATCAGAATCAAAATTCATACGAGTAGTCTTTGAGTTAACTAACATTGTGATCTAAGGATAAAATGTCCTTTATAATGGGTTTATAAGATATGGGGGCTATGGTGATTTGAGCATTTTAGTCATTAATATTAATATATTTATCAAATAAAAATCTTTAGATTTATTAAATATACATATAAATAAATAAAAATTAACCCTAATCCTTTGTCATTGCATCGCTTAAGAACGCATTTACCGATTTGGATAGTTTTAGATTCTGAGTGAAACGATGAATGTATGGATTTTACAATGTTGTGTGTTTTATTTTTTATTTTTTACTTTTTTTTGTGTCTGTCATCATCTTTTAGGACAGTAAAAGTGCTTGGATTTTCTTAAACAGTAATCTAGTTGGTACTTTGGGGGGGAGTCAAAATTCAAAAACAAATGACCTTAGGTACATGAAATTTTGACTGAATGTTTATATTAGCATTTTCTATAGACCATAATATTTTCCAATTATTTTGACTTATTTTGAGCTGTTTACGAACATTTTCAGTTTCCATTTTTTTTAGTATTTCTATTAATATCAATAAAATTTTATTTGTTGGTTGAAAAAGCTTGGAAATTTAATAGAAGGCTCCTATTATATTGTTTCAAATAAGGCAGATGAAAAAAATTAAAAATCCATAGTCACGATTTTTTTTTATAAGCATTTAAAGTTCAAATATTGACAAAATACGTAAAAACGACGAAAATTTGCAAATTATTTTGAGTTAGAAATTCATAAAAAATTTTCTTTTTAAATCTAAGATTTTAAAATTTAATACAAGATTCCTCATAAGTTTTTCAACCTTTATCAAAAGAAAATTTCTAGAAGCAACTGAAATAAAATTTTTATGAGGGTTTGAAATGTTGAAAATATTTGACTATTTTTGAGCTGTTTAAGGACATTATCAGTTTTCAATTTTTTTTTCTATAAATATCAATAAAATTTTATTTTTTATGTAGAGAAGCGTGAAAATTTAATGCAAAATTCTTGATATATTGTTACAATAGCAGTTGAAAAATATTAAAAATGTACAGGCACTATTTTTTTTTATAAGCATTAAAGTTCGAATTTTGAAAAAATTTATCAAATTTAAAATTTAATAATTATTTTGTAGTTAATAATTTATAAAAAATTAAACTTTTATAGCTAGAGATTGAAAATTTAAAACAACGTTCCACGTAAATAGTTTATGTTATATAAATTACTTTATTCACAATAATATCATTAAATATATTTAGTAATATCATACCGTTTTCGCTTAGAATCGTTTTTCTTATACAATGATATTATATCATTGAATTCAAATTTAACACCATCCATTACACATTACAGTGACCCACTTGTAACCTACTGTACAGCAGAGTGACTTTTTTTGTGTTGTGTTCGTAATTTTCAGGACAAGATTTAAATGAAAGAATAATTTTAGGCAAATCCACAGGAAAAGTAGGCAATCTGGATGTAAAAACCTGTCCATTAAGAAAATAAAAGAAATAATAATATATTTTTTTGTTTATTGTAAGGTTACGTATGCCCCTAAAGTTATCTGCAATCTTCAACAGGTGGTTTGCCTGCCTGAAAATAAATTGCTCTCATTATCCCAAGCGTGTTCACAGAGAACAGGGGAGTTCTGAAGGACTCACTGACTGATCAACGTTGAACTTAAATAATGATAGCTTGAGGCTTGCAATTTCCATGGTACCTTCGTACCACCATGTAATTGTGCACTAAGAAAGCATCTTCCGAAATTCACATTTTATAAAGTGGTGCTTGCACAAGTATTTTAAGATTTAAGATGATCGATGAACATTTTTAAGTTTTGAACACCATACACTGAATATTAAATAACGAATTTAATTTTGTATTTGAATCATATAGAGTTGGTACATTTAACAAGCAACGAATTGCACGGGATCAGCTAGTGATTTATAATAATTTCCCTGTGTCTAATGTCTCTTTTATATTTTTGTAAAACCATTTTTATGGATGATTATCCTTAGTAGGTACAAATATTGTAATAACTCAGGAACTACTCATTCGAATTTTGAGTAAGATACATCAAAATTAAAAATAAAAAACCACTAAATAATTTACAGTAAAAAAATGGGGGGGTTCTCATTTGAAAAACAGGAGTAAATTTAAAAACTCCAAAATTCAGAATTTGAATAAATTCGTTATTAAAAATAAAATGGGGATGACCATATTTCATAAATCACCCTATATAAAATATACTTAAAATATACTTAGGTATTATTCGATTTTAATTCTTATAATAATCTATTTAAGATTTTGATGAGTGGAGTGATGAATGTATTGATTTTACAATGATGTGTGTTTTTTTTGTGTCTGTTTTTTAGTTTTTTTTTAATGAATGTCAAAAAATGTTTATTTGTTGGGTAAAAAAGATTGAAAAACTAATACAAAGCTCTTAATATATTGTTACAATGTTATTTGAAAAATATGAAAAATCCATGATCACAATTTTTTTATAAGCATTTAAAGTTCGGATTTTTACAAAAAACGAAAAAATCACGAAAACTTGCAAATTATTTTGAGTTATAACTTATAAGTCCCTAAAACTGTTTCTTTTTAAATCTAAGATTTTAAAATGTAATACAAGATTCCTTATGAGGTTATAATATTAATTCAACTTACCGGATACCATATTAATAATAAATAATAACAATATAAATATAATATAAAATACCGCTCACTTGTAACCTACTGAACAGTAGAGCGACATCCACTTACCCACCTTTTTTTTTATTTGGGCACTGTAGTGAAACTAGATAAAAGAAAATATAGGTAGCCATAAAATTGAATAAGTTAACATGTATTATTTAATTTTATATCTCCGTTATATCATACTATAAACAATAATATTATATAGCTTGTAAAGTAATTAATGTGTGGAATTATGCATAAACCGCGGGTGATATATCCAATGTTAAAAAATCATTATATTATCAAGAATTATTAACTTTATTGAAAATATGTTTTTACCTAATTTTAATTCTTTTTTACTGTTTTTTTATAGGAATCATTTTTTAAATTTAATTACCGGTTTTTATGACAACATTAATTTTAAATTCATTATTCAAAAGCAGTATATTTTTTAAAGTACCTATTTCGATGTATAAGACATTTTGATGAGTTTATGAGTTGAAAGTATTTAAACTTTAAAGTTCAGATGATGAGTATATAGTGGAGCGGTACAAACAGCTCAGGTACCCCACAAAATGTTGGTCCAGAAAACCACTCATCGAAATTTTAAAATTTAAATATAAGTACTCATAAATAATAAGCTACTTGACCGAAATTTAAATTTTATGGGTCGAAATACTCCAATTAATATTCTGCTGCAGAATATGAAATTAAAAATGTAATTTGTCATTAAAAAGAGCAATAAACTTAACAATTAGAACAAAAAAAAAAGCTAAAGTATTGTCTTGTAACGAATTTAAATTATTTAAAAGAAATATTTTCAAACCAGTTAGGAAAGCTCATTCTGAGTTCATGATAAATTCTTAGTTACTGAGAAATGCAACTTAATGCAACGAAATACTATATACATGTGTACCCATCGATATAAAATTTAAAAAGAATATGGTAGCTTTTATATGTTGATACGTTATTTTAATATTGCATGGTATGAATTTACTTTGAATAGAATCGTTGTAATCAAAGGTTATGGTTTATTTCGTTTTATTAAAATATGTTTGGAAACCGGAACATAAGTGCACTTACAGAGTGAGTTTTCTTTACTTGTTTAGGTTTTAAAACATATGTTAAGAACATTTATATTCCCGTTGTGTCCACCCATCCGCTAGTTATCAGTAGGTACATAGTCACGAATAAAATGAAAATATTAATTAAAAAAATCATAACTATGTAGGCACTGGTAACTAACAGACACAACTGAGATATAATGTTTTAGGTATAAATGTGTGTTTATAAACCTGAAATATTAATGTTTTTTGAAATAATGTTAGTGTCTTAAGTTAAATAGATCAACTAGTGAACAATTTTATAAATTGTACTCATACTTACAAGACATACAATAGTTACCATGTTTAAATGTATATATATGTATATATATATTATGTACCTACATCACATTGTCGCATAAAAAATATCAAAAAATTAATATATATTAATATATTATATTATACATTGTTTTATATTTTAGATCAACAATTTTGATTTTACCACAAAAGATGAAAATCGAAATTTGAACAAGTAGTTTTTAAGTTATTTATATTTGTGTAATCTAGTCCATTATATACGTATTCACGATACGGAGGGGGGTCAAGGGCAATAATAATTTGAACATATAATAATTGATCTATTTACATTTTTTAACATTTACAGTTCGTGTAACATAATCAATAGACTGTACATTAGATATTATGTATGTAAAACTAATATTATTGACTATCGTATAGTTGTTCTAAAATCTAAAATAATATGTTTTAATATTAATTAATGAAACTTTGAATTTGATGTAAATACATCAATATAATTAAAAAAAAAATCATCTGCTTATTAATTGATGCTCAATAATGGGGGTACTCATTAAAAAAAAAGTTAGTAGGTATATCATTACACGACACTATGATATAAAAATTTTTTTTAGGTATAATATAAAATTCAAAAATTTGAAATCGGATAAATTCGTAATTGAAGGATAAAAGAGGAGTGAGTATGCCATGTTAGTTCATTTTGGTGAATTACCATGCGTATTATAATAATACCTAATTAAAACGATCGGTTTATATTTACATTTGCTTTTGAATTTCAAACTCATTATACAAAGTAGTTTTTTTAGTTTATATTTTGAATTCTACTTTTATCATTGTGTACTAATTTCCATATCAATATAATACTGGTCACATCTATAGTGTACCATATGTCATACACAGTGGTTATTTTAATTATTGTTGGGGAAGAAAAAATGTAAATTTCGACAAACTAATTAAATTACATGTTTATTTTTTTTTTTTTAGAAACCTTCATTTGTTTATGTTAATTACAGATTTAATTACGCTCCAGTTAGCAAATCATAATATCTTTTTCAAAATGTATAGTGACTCCTATTTTTAAAAATGTAGTCCTGGTCCGTATATTCTTTAATTATTTTATTTGGATCATTACCTTACCTTAACTTAACCTCAGTCATTAAAAACGTATTTAATAATTATTATACAATTTTAAATCAAAATTAGAAGTTGTAATCCTCTTTAAGCACTATCTCATTTTTTTTTTAAATAATGACTATTTTGAAGTTACACAACGTCCTCCGAAAATAAATAAATTTATTTTGCATTTAATGTGGCCATCATTCTCCATAATATCATTCTAAGAAAATATACTAAAAAGAGTTACTAAAAATAATGATTTATCCTGATTTAATATGTAGGTATTCTTAATTTCTCAAAAATTAAAAACACAAAATAAAATAAAATAAAATAAAAATATATAATTATAATTTTGAACGTACGTAAATATATATATTTTAGATTCTAAACGGAGCGATAGATGTATGGTTTTATATTGATGTGTGTTTTGTTGTGTGTGTGTGTGTGTGTGTGTGTGTGTGTGTGTGTGTGTGTGTGTGTTTACAGGATAAGTAGTCGAAATAATAAGCTTCAATTTTCAACTTCGATAACTTTTCTATTAGAAAAGTGAATCTAGTTGGTGCATTTGAGAGGTTTTAAAATAGAAAAGTTTCAGTAGTTTTCTTCAAAAGCATCGAGAAGCATAAAAAAAATAGTAAGAAATAACGGGGATCAGTTTTCCAACAAATCAATTTTAGCTTATTGTAACTCTAAAAAACATAACCATAGGTACATGAAATTTCCACCAAATTTTTATATTAGCATTTTCTATGCACAATATTATTTTCAAAATTTTGTCAGTTTTTGAGCTATTAATAGGTAAAAAAAAATATTGGTTTCTCCTGAAACCATTTTCTTATTTTCTTGTAATTTAAAAACGAATAACTTACTATCTATTAAATATACTTGACATTTGTACTAAATGTTTATTTTATAATTCTCCATACATGATGGAATTTATAAAATGTTTTGATTCTTTTTGGGCTATCTATAAACATTTTCAATTTTCAATTTGTCTTAATTTTTTTTCTATAATAATGACGATAAAAATTGTACAATGAATGAAAAATCTTTGATTCATTTCTCAAGTATTTTGACTGATCAAACAATTTTTATCGACAGTAATTTAAAAAAAAACTAATACAAATTTAAATATAAAACATTGGTAATGTTAGTTTTATTTTTTTTTGTATTATTATCATATTTAATTATTTATATAATATTACTCAAATATTGCGTACAGTTACATCATGTTAAAACCTTTTTATTAGGTTGTTTGAATATGTTCAGTTTGTTACAAGTTCTTATTCTTATTTGTTTTGTGACGACCAAAATTTATATAAAAATGTATTTTTATGTATAAGATGTTACAGTATTATTAAATGTAAACATAATATACTTATTGACTGCTTATAATTATAATACGGCGTTTATTTTCCGTGGAATGAATAAATAAGTAAAAGAAAATTATCTAGATAGTGAAATACTTACTCATTTAATGTTCTGAAAAGCTTAATACGTTTTATATATTAGCTGAGATGTGAAGAACATATGGGTATTTAAATAAACTGTATACTATGACACATAGGTAGGTATAAAAAAAAACTTGTAACCAACGAACATTATAAGAAGGTACTGGAATGGAAAAAAATGTTTAAAATATTTTTTTTTACGAATAGTCTTAATTATTTAAATTAGTTTACGACTGGCGGAAATTGAAGATAGGTACTCTAAAAAGAACGTTTTCATTAGCTTTTTGTACACCACACAATTTGAATACCTATTGATATATTTTGTGTTAGTTTGGAAGCTTTGACAGAGAGTTAATAAGAGTCCGTTTGAAGTAACCATTTTAATTTGTCTATGGTCGGTGTGTCGTGGTGGCGTGAAAAATGCGCTTACATTTCAAAATAGTTCGTAACGAACGTGGTCTTAGTTTTTCACCAGCAATAAGCATACCTTTGACGGTGTGTAAGACATATTTTTCCATTGAAATATTTCAGGGACGAGTGTAACTAGATCAGGCCATAATCATATATCGTTAAAATACGACTCGAACCATCACAGTACGATTTACCATAACATGTAGGTAATAATAATAATTGTGTACCAAGTTTAACGTTTTGACACGTTATACATTTTCCAATGTGAATGCAGTACAGTATTTATTTTGCATTCCCTGGTTGATTTGATTTGACTCGGGTCATAATTTATAATATTATACGCATAATAATAATAATAATATGTTGGTTTACATTTGTTTGTAGTAGGTAACTATAGGTATACGGTTATACCTGCAGGATCACCATTCGACAAATATTGGACGTTCGTTAATTGATTGTAATCCGAGATGTATTAACTACCTATACTGTTCAAACGTTGAACAATAATGTTTTCAAAATGGAAAATAATATTATAATCACGGATTAACGACAAACATTAACATATTTATTACTTTGGATTTTTAATATTTATATACATTTTTCACTAAGTATAAAACTCGACGCTTATTAAAGTTGTCACTCTTTACTTGAAATTTCAGACACTTAAATCAGCTATAAGCATACTGTAATTATTTAATAACTCATAAAATATGCATGCTAAGTTACGTATAGCTGTCATTTGAATGTTTATTCAACAGACCTGACTTCAGCCTCAACACGATGACAATTCTGTATACTAAAAGAGCACATTTGTATGCATTAAATAATATTAAACTAACTGTATAATGTATTTATAATATTGCTTAAAAAACAATATGCGAGAATGATAAAAGTAATTAAGTCGAACATTTATTTTGTAATATCAATTTGTTACTACTTCTAAAAATTAACTACCTATACATCGTGTAAAAAGAAGTTGATTTGTATACTATTAGAACTGAAAGTACCTAATATAAAATATAGTAGTGATTTCTTACTATACTTGCACTGACTAATTAATTAACTACATTATGTACGATTAATTTAGCTACCGTGGTAGTGTGAATAAGTAAATCGTAGGTTACGAAATAAAAAAACGGTGATTTAGATAAAAATGTTGAATTCTTATAATATAAATTCAATGGAAGTAATGGTGGAAATTCATTGTAGAAATTCAAAGTAAAAAGCTCCGTAATAATTTTGAAACATTGATATACATACACAGATTCAGTCATAACATCAATTAAAATATGAGTCAGAATTTAACTTAGTATTATATTACTACATAATATAGTTTGAAGAAAACTTTTTATTTTTCCATTTATAATGAATATACCTAGTATTATAATATTTTATGATTTTTATGATGATCTCAATCCGAAAACTATGATTGTTGATGTTAAATACTATTGTTATTCGATTCATAATATTATATTACGCTACCTTAAAGGCCATATTATTATAATACAATAGTGTTATAGGTGCCTACTTGTAAGGTTGTGAATTTTGTTCTCGTGCATTATTACCACGTAATAACAATATATTATATCGTGTCTTGTAAGTATTACATTATTATTAATATTTTTCGTTTATTTTAACTTTAGCAAAATAGTTTAAGGCAGCAATTATGTATTCAAAATAATTTAATAAGTGGGTATGAGATTTTACAATGTAAATCACCAAACTACAGCATAACAATTGTAACTTGTTTAAAGAAAATTTCTATTTTTTTAACCAAAAATAATGGAAAGTTATGTTCAAACTAAATTCAAAGTTTTCTTTATTATCGCTTGAAGTAGAACAATTTGATATTTGAATATAATTTTATTTGGCAGCTGATGTTTACAAGTTAATAATACATTTTTAATTACACAACGGTACACTTCCTTACAAATTAAATAAATAATAAATAATCACGATTAATTGAAAACTATTGTTGCCTGCATAATTGTAAATATTGCCAAAGTTCGTCCAAAAAGTTTCAGTTCTTAAGAATAATACCTATGTGCATTAGTACCTACAGCTAGTGCTTTGAAGTTACAACGGAAAATTGATGTACTTAATCTTCAAAGGGTATAATACTTAAATTCACAACCGTTTTTTAGTAGGTAACGTGGAAAGTATTTATACCTTTTACTAAAAACGAACGATTAACGAATACCGGTTCAATGTTATTAGTATTCAGGTTGGAATTTTGTTCATATTAATATTAACCAAATTAAATATTTTAAGTCTTAGTATCTTTTTCAGGACGCCTTAAACTATGTGTAACAATGAATATTTATAACAATATTATAATTTTATTAATAGTTAAAGTAATAGTTTCTCAAAAATTATTATTTTTTTAGACAATTTTTTAGTTCTAAATTATATCTATGAAAACCGATCTCATGAGAGTTTTTTTTTATTATTATATTATATTGATTTCAGTTTTCAAACTGTTTTAATTTAATTTTAATATTTAATGACAATTATAATAGGCTACTATAGGTAGGTACTTGAAATAAATTTATATAAATAAGATTGAAATGCGTAAACGCATAGAGCTTTATAGTCTAAATTAAGCAAAAAAAAAAAAAAAATGGTAGTAAATTATCAACTTTCAGTTAAATCCGAAATCAATCCCCATCTAATGAACAAAACGCTGATTACCCAACAAAAAACTTTAACAAAATATCGTTAGTTTAATAATGTTCATAATTAGATTAATTAGTTAAATAATGTACTGACTAACACCAAAATTAAATAAATAAAATTATAATGTATTATATAACATTTAGACGAAACTAAACGATACAAAAAGTATTAAAGAGATGACTTTTAGAGGTTTTTCACTGCATTTTATACTCTTAAATAATATTATACAATTAAATCCAATAATTAATTGATTTATTACTTTAAATATTCTCACAATCAACTTTCGGATGGAATTTATGTTGAGAAATTTAATAACTAAACCATTTGAAAACTTATTGCATTTGTATGATGGGTAAGTGGCCAAAATTCTAATTAACCATACGTTTTATGTATATTAGTTATTTAACTTTTAAGTTGCTTGAATCCAAAGTAGGTATGGCACATTTTGTAAAGGATCAGCCTTAAAATACATACAATTATTACAAAAAAGGAAACTTATAATAATTATATCATTATATTCTTGATAGCAGATATCCAATTTAATTTCACAGTAGGTACCTATGGAAATATGGATTATGCGTTTGGTTTCAATTTTTTTATAACAGCTTGAACTGTTACACGCCAATAATATTATTATCAATGGGCCAATTCCAACTCCCAACGCATGGATAAAGCTAATAACGCGGCAGGTCATAAGATAACGACTCGGGGTAACTGCAACCACGTTTATACACCAGTGTCTGGGATAGTGGATTAAATAGGTGTTTGTACGTGTTACAGTTTACTTGATTGCTTTATATAATTATTAAAAATGGTAGGTGAACTTGGAACGGCTAAGGTTAAAATGTATCCTACTTGCTACCTTTGGTGAAAATTACATAGGTAGTTCGATTACCACGAGACGGGATTACTGTACACAGTACTTATATCTTCTCCTTAGCCGACTCGTCTGATCGAAGTTGGGCGATTACTGCTTATTCAGCTTTTATTAGCCTACCTAAAATTAACCGACAATAACAACGATTCTGTCAATTGTATAGTTCAAAATATGTATAGTATTATCGTTTAAACCTAATACGTTTAAGCTTGGGTGAATAACTTGTGGAATTCAGTATTAATACGTAAATAAAATATAATGTTGCAATACTTACTACGTATTTATTTCACCCCTGTTAGACATGAAAACGAATTCAGTTCAATCTTATATAGTTAAATGTGAAATTAAATTACATTTTACAAAATTTCTACTCAATACGCGTGGTTGTTATTGCATCGCATACAGTGGCATCGTGAACTATTTTATTTTATGAGGCAAGTATAAATGCTCGACCACCACCACCTAAATTTTATCACACAGACCCGTGGGGGCTTTTCCCCCACACCCCCAATTCACAATTCTACAACGATAATATACTTTGTTGTGTTAATATCAGAAATATAATAAAATTATTATAAAATTAGTATAATTAATAGTATTAGACATTAGTTGACCATATTTATTTTTTTTTTTTTTTTATTATTAGGGTTAAGGCTTCAACAACTTAGGTCATTAGCCAGTGGTACTGTAGGGGAGGGTACTGTAGATTTGTTACACGTGTGTGTTTGTTTTGGTAGAATTTTTTATTTGGGGCACCTGTAGGTATTTGCCATGCCCGGGTGGGAGATGGTGGCACTTATCCTCCGTGACTTGCCTAAAAAATGTATAAGTAACTTAATGTGCTGTAAGTTAAAGTAATCACATGTACATTTACAGTTTACACATTAACTGTTGTACAATTCAACCTTAAGAACCAACTAAAAATACATGATAGTAATATTATGACTGTAAAAAATGTGGGCAAGTGGGTGTCGCTCTGCTATACAAGCGGGTCACTGTAATGGATTGTATTAAATTTTATTTCAATGATATTTCATTTTTATTGTGTTACATTTTTAAACTTTTTTACCCAATAAATACATTTTTATTGACGTTCATAGAAAAAAAAACTAAAAAAATTAGAAAATGTCTGTAAACAGTGAACATTTTATCGTGTATAGAAAATGCTAATACAAAAAAAACCATTGAAAATGTTATGGTCATTTGTTTTAGAGTTCCTCCAAAAACCAAATTGATTTTTTCAAAAACCGTTTTGAGTAAAAATTCCAGGTTTCCTTAATTTTTTTGCTTTTGAACACTCATAGGAATATGGAATTTTGGCCTCCCCTATACACCAACTAGATTCACATTCCCATCGAACAAGATACTGAAGTTGAGAATCGAAGCATTATTTCGATTACTCATCGTGTATACACAGACACACAAAAAATAAATAAAAATAAAAACACATAATTGTAAATTAATAAAAAACAATAATAAATTATCATTATTTTTAATCAATAGTAAATAATAACGGTACCTATAATTATAGTGATTTGTACTGAGCTGAAATAATATTTTGAGTATAAATCTGCATTAACTATTTGCAGTTTGCACGTTATCTTTGAACATCGAACATCGAATAAAGTATTTTATTGCCTGCGTTATAATTTATATTGGTTTAAAAACTCAATAAATATTTAGGATTAAAAAATGCGATTTTATACCACTAAAATGGTTAGTATTATTATAATCATTATTAATATTGTACTTAAGAAAGTGTTTTATTGGCAAAATTATGAAAAATTTATTCGCATTTATAAGAGATGTGAAAATTACTTTTGTTTTAAATTACACCAAGACTGTTATTTTATTTTTCATTTCTTTATTGTTCTTTTTGATTAAACGCATTTTTACTTTAAATTTCAACGGTTCTAGGTCATAACGGTTTTTATTGTGTAAAATATATCATCGGAAAAAAAAACGCAATGAGGAGCCACCACAGTGAATAATGCAATCTATACAAACAACTCGACCGAATATTCCTGTGGGACTTAAAAATTAGATTTATATTCCCTGGTGTATGTACCCTTGTATGTAAAATGTTCTCTTTGAGTTACATTTTGAGGTCAATGCTTAACGATTTACAAATATTGTCTGTGTCTGATTCAGATTTTTATTACAACAATTATATCCATTGCTGACTGCCATTTTTAAAACATTTAGTCATCAATCGCCGTTAAACAAAATAATAACGATTGTTATTTATTTTTATAAAAGGACTTTTTAAGATATTTTTCGCCAGCAGCATATTAATAACCCAAATAAATAAGGTCATTTTGAGCAATGAAACCCATAGCGATAATTAACTGTTTGAACTAAACCTAAATTAATTTAATTTTACTAACTACTTGATGGTATTCTTTACTAGTATTATTTACATTTTACTACTATACTTATAGTAGAAAGTAATGGGACGAAAGCATTTTTCAGATGTTTGTAATAGAAAGTGCCAAAAAGTTCTGAGTGGTTTGTTTATTAATTATTCGTAAGAGCGATGTGAAACCACGAGAAATTAAGTAGATATCCAAAAAAGTCAATAAAGCTGTAAAAGTGACTTTGATACAGACACACACAGTACCCGTAAAGCATGTTATATAAAAGTGTTCAGTCAGCCATAAATCATATAGGAAAAGTTACCAAGTTATATACCTAGTAGAAAATAGAAATCAAAAGAAATATAAATCTACCAAACAGCCGATATAGGAACAGTAACCTAAGGGCTAAGATACCGATAAATCAAATAAGTACATCTTATCGACTTAAGTATACTACCTTTTACAGATAGAAACACTTTAAATCTTCTGTAATATAATATGTATAATACTAACAGATTATGATCAAGTTTTTTTTTTTTTAATTAACCTGTGGCAACTTAGACCATTCTGTGGTTTTTAACTCTGGAGGGAGGGTACTGTAGGTTTAAACACGGGTGTTTGTTAGTTTGGCAGAATTTTGTAGTGGGCACCTGTAGGTATCTGCCATGCCCCGGTGGAGGATGACGGCCTCTCTCTCCAGACACAGTGCCACCCGTGGCCGGGTTTCGAACCTGCGACGGTGCGTGTCGCAATCGACGCCTTAGTCCGCTCGGCCACCCCGTCCCCCAAGAGTTTTTATATTTTAACATCAAGCATAATATTGTGTGGCAACATGTGTGATAGTATGCAACCCTACACATGAATATAATTATATCTATGTTGATAATATTATGATGGTGTACAATAAACAAATCTGATATGAAATTTAATATAGCGTGTTGAAAAAATAATCCAGTTACACAGACACACAGTGATTGCAAATATTCAATAATGAAACATTATAATATAATATAACATATTATGAAAACCAAAGTTAATACATTTGTAACTGTTTAAACGTATATTATTAAAGTTTATATTTTATACACAAAATTACATTTAAAAATGCAATGTTTCCGGAAAAAATGAACTTAATCTACTGTATTATAACTAGGTAATAGTAAATTAAATTACTTTAATAGCAATATATAAATATAATAATATATCATACGCAGTCTTCGCTCACAATCGTTTTTCGTATATTATGCAACGATTTATCATTGAATTCAAATTTAACACTTACATTACAGTGACTTACTTCAATTCACAATGACGAAGTTTATTCGATAGGTACCTACTGTACCTATAGCAAAGCGGTTACCAATTTTTTATTTTTTAAGTTGAGTAATTCTTGGTAGGACTCATTTATGATATATAGTCTTATTTACTAGGACACTCATTTTTATATTTTTTACTGGCTAACAAATTTTATGTAACTTGGCTTTATTATGTGTTGTATTTCTTAAGCATACACTATTTTTCATACAGTTTACACCTAATTTAATTTCAACTAAATATATATTATTAATTTTACTTATAGGTACCTATAATATGTAAAATTTTAAATTATTATTTTCCAATTTGAATTTATATTATATACTAAATTATAACACTAAATGAATTTTACCATACAATCGTATTGATCCATTCTCATTTAATATGTCACTTAATGCAAGAAGTTAGTACATTTTTGAATAATTTCATCACTTACAAATTTCAGGAATCTTTTTACTTACTTGGTTAGGTACCTATCATAAATCTATAAAATATTATATTGTATTACGTACCTAGATAATAAAAGTTTTTTAAATATTTAATTTAATTATTAAATACCTGCGGTTCTT
The DNA here is from genome assembly GCA_016617965.1 of Macrosiphum rosae. Taxonomy (NCBI): domain Eukaryota; kingdom Metazoa; phylum Arthropoda; class Insecta; order Hemiptera; family Aphididae; genus Macrosiphum; species Macrosiphum rosae. The sequence continues at coordinate 2,615 of WHPZ01589442.1, read as the reverse complement.
TCAGCTGGTTTTTTTTTTCAAACTGATAATTTCTCCTTACTGCGTAGATTCCCGTGATCTAATGGCAATCACTGTAGAATAAAATTATCTAATTGTAAATTTCTGATAATTTCATCAAAATTACGAGAACATTATAAAATAAATGTTGTAACCATTTTTATTAAAATTAAACTAAAATATATCTTAAACTATCTCGTAAATTGTAATATAATAGGTACATTATTACTATAATAAATACATAAAAACTTTATTGATCCGAACAAAATACAACTTAACTTAATTACAGAAATCAATGCTGATTTATTAGGTCCTAGTACTAATTTAATTTGCTAAAAATAATATGATTTTAAATTATAGTTGAAATACAAAGTTCTGTACATTTTAAGTTATTTTAGAGATTGTATATCTAAACTAATTATATCTTAATATAGATTCTCATCAATGTCTCAATATAATTAAATATTTATTTTAGTGAGTAGAAACCATATTAAAAAAAAATTTCTGAAATATGTGAGATACATTCTAAACTTAGCTTTTTACAATTTTAAAAAAAAATCTCAATTTAAGTTTTATATTATCTACTCAAAATATGTACAAAACCATGAAATTACTCTTAACATTACTTTACATTTCTCTTTTTTGTATTAATAAATTAGAGGAATGAATGAAAATAAATAACTGAAGAGAGAATTAATAATGAAACCAAATACAGTTTTAATTTAAATTAGATTGGATGTTTGTGGTATTATAATTTATATTAATTTACACATAACACAGTATAGCTGTTATGCATTGCATGTTCAAACTTCCAAGTCTAGTTTTGTATATATAACGTAAAATACGTTTCAAAATGTTTTTTAATATCTTTAATATAACAGATATATTTAATATTTTAATAATTTTGATAATACTATGAGTTTAGTTTAATCCAATTTTGTTTCTATCAACCGATTTATTCTATATAAAGGATTTTTTTTATGACTATTCAATATAGAATGAAATAAAATTAATAACAACGAAAAAAATAATAAATATAATGAAAAAAAGGTATTCAAAAATTGATTGGATTTGAGTGGCATGTAATTTATTTTCCAAATTAGCATACAATTAAAACAAAGTACCTATATATTATAAATATTTAATAATTCTAATTTGATAATATGAAATTAAATAATAATACTTAACATTTTTGGAACAATTAAAAGTTTCCGATATTGTCTCACTTTTAAATTCCCCTATTATGACTTATTGTTTAAATGTGGTTTAATTTATGCTGGAGAATTTTCGTAGCTATGCGGCTTCACTCTTCAAACATTTTCTTAATTTCCAATGATACATTGGGTTGCAACTATTTAGGAGTGGCTCCTGCAGGTGAGTGTGGCAAAAGTTGTGGTTCCCCATTCCATCAAACTCTCTAAATACCTACGCCGTTAGATATCCTGAGTCCTGACAATATTATTGTAACTTAATCAATGTCACTTTTAATCTATAGATATTAATTTAGGTTAGTCAATTATTCGGTACACGGCGTTTCTAATATAAAGTTAATTTAAAATTAAAAACAAAAGATTTTGTTCGACTTCTTTTATAACCGATTTGAATAAATGGTTGATTGTTTTAACCAGATTGTTTTAATATAATAATAATATTATTATATAAAGCGGAATTCTCTGTTATTGGAAAGCTGAATATTATTAATTAGGTACATAACATATTTCCGTTTAAACACGGTTTAAAAATAAATATGAAAACATATTAAGACTTTAATTTAAATCAGTGAAATACTCTCTGAAAATTACTTCTACATTATTTAAAATATGGCTCAGGAAAATTATTAATATTATATTTTCATATTCTGCTTCTTCAAATTTACGTAAGTGGGGTAAACTCCTATTATGTGTATCAATAACCATACGGAATAATAACCGTCCATAATATTATAATATCTTCAAATGTACTTCAAATGCCCAACATCCCTTTTAATGACCGATAACCACTGCTTCATTGGTTTTCCTCTCTTTTCATCCCATTATCCCTTATCATAATACATATTATAAGAAGCCTTGTTTCTATCACTTTGTCGTTATTTGTTTCAATGTACCGAAAACATTTCAGCCCAGTGAAATTTAAATAATCGTTCAAATGTATTGGATGCATTCTCAATTAATGATATTTTTTTTTATTTTTAATCTTTATTGCGAGTCGCATTAGAATAGGTATTAAATAGATAGGTAACATAAATGCGTATATGCCAGTGCAATTTTTTTTAGAGTTGTTTTCATTTCGGATAAATTATTAAAAGGAAAAATAAATAAATAACGTGGATTTAACTTGTTCTTAAATGTATCAAACTCACAAGAACTACAAGTATTGATGTTTTATTGTTAATTAATAATCAGACAATTAATTGTATAGGCCAAACTTTGTTTGGGTCAAATTATTCGATTCAATAAATTGTAAATATATAAATATATTGAGTGTATTATTATTAGTTGGTTTGTTGACTGAATTCGTAAGATGAATTCGGTATAGACAGCAAGCGACACCTAACAAGCTGTATTGTTAAATTATTTTATGAAAAATATAATAAAGTACTAATAACTTTTGTGAACGGT